>JANHGB010028450.1:0-24024 GCA_026283785.1 Coracopsis vasa | reverse complement strand
TGCTTCCTCCCAGCTTCCCCTCCTCCCTGGCAGAGCATGAGACTCAGAAAGTCCTTGGTCAGAGTAAACATTACTGAACAGCAACTAAAAACGTTGGTTTTATCAGCGCTGTTCCCAGGCTGAAAGTCAAAACCACAGCACTGCACCAGCTACTAAGAAGGAGAAAAATGAACAAACCCAGTTCTCTCAGCCTTTCTTCATACAGCTTCCCAGTCCTTTGATCATCTTCATGGCCCTTCTCTCCATCCTGTCACATCTTTTTGATATAATGGGGACCAAAACTAAACACAGTACTCCAGGTGTGGCTAGATAAGCCCTGCGTAGAGTTGGATAATGACTTCTTTATATGGGCTAGGGATGCCCTTGTTGATGTAACCAACATCCTGTTACCTTTCTTTGTCGCAGCAGCACGCTATTCACTCATATTGAGCTTGTAGTGCACCAGGACCCCCAGATCCCTTTCCACAGAGCTGCTCCCCACCCAGGTTGATTGCAGCCTATGCTGCACTCTTGGATTGTGTTTACCCTGGTGCAAGTTTTAGCGTCTCTGAAGTCATTTTGAAGTGTGGAAAACTGTTAGGTTGGTTGTTTTCTAAAACAGACATTTTTAGAAATTGGTTTGTGTTATACCTTAGTTACTGGACTGTTTTTATCTCAACCCGTGGGAGTTACACTCTTTTGATTCTCCTCCCCATCCCTCTGAGATCGGGGGGGGAAGAAGGCGGGGGAAGGGGAGTGAGAGAGCGGCTGCGTGGTTCTGAGTTACTGGCTGGGCTTAAACCACGACATTCACCCTTTAACTATAAAGTGATGATGATTAGTCACATAGAACAGAGAAAACTGCTGAAGTAATCACAATGTTTTTATCCAGGGTACAACTGGAGACATTTTCTGGGTTGTGAACATAATCTGAAATTTAGTGGAATATTCAGTTATATCCACCATTTTTGTTTAATTTGAAATATTCAAATATGTTGTTCAATCAGTTTTTCTTTTAGATGGTGAAGAGGTAAATATAAATCAATTGATCTTTTTTGAATCAATGACCATGAACATGATTTTTGGCCTGCATGCAAATGAATGAGCTACTTTGCTTTAAAGCCTTTAAAAACTAACTAAACCTAGAAAGCTGGCACCTGCCATATTCTGTATACCAGCATTAGTAATGACCAGTGAATTCTAGCTGTGGTGAAACAGCTTGTCTTGTGTAAGCAAGGTATCTTAATATAGAAAGCTCACTTTTATCATTAAAGTAATTATTGGATCAAAGCCAAAATGATTATTTCAAATGTGTTGCAGTTCTGCTCTAGAGTGCTGTTCAGAATCAATGAAGCAAAGCACTGAAATGTATTTATGAATGAATTCTCAAAAAAACCTTGGTGCTTGTTTGGAGAATCCTTATAGGCATAGGGCTGTTTGAGCCATTTGAACAGAAGTTATGTGTTTCTTTGCAGGCTCCCTTCTTCCTTTAGTGGTCACCATTAGTATCTTGAGGCAGATATCCTAGAGGTCTGTGCAGCTAAAAAAGCTTCCTGCTCCCTCCTCCATCTGATGATTCTGCCTTTCAAATGGGATGCAGAGCAAATTGCAGTGATTCAGGTAAAATTACCTTAGGTGTTGAATTCAGACAACTTTTGCAAGAGAACATCGCTGTGAAGGATGGATATCAATTGGATATTGATGCTTTTCAGGTTCACCCACACGGATATACACAGGAGCCTAGAAAATAAATGTCTTTAAAATGACAGGAAGAGAAGGTTGAGAGCACAGATGCAAAGGAGTTTTTCCACTGCTCCCCTTTTCTCATAGTTTCCAGCTCAAATTTATGTGCTTAATCCTCTTACTTAATCCTCTGCTTAATTGCTATAGCATTAGAAAGCTATACTTCTTCATATAAGAAACAAAACAGCTTTCCTCCTGCAAACAGAAATCAACCTCTCACAGAGCACACAACTAGTTCAACAACTACCACACAGCCATAAAACGCACAATTAGTTAATTAAATTTTCAGATTTATAAGCAATATTCAAAGACATAATTAATATTAAAACTGGGTTTATACAGAAAACCGAAGGATTTCACAGGCAATGTCTGAAATACCCAAACTTTTTCTGTAATTCAGTGATGTTATTCACTTTCTTTTGAAATGAAAGTGCTCTATATGCGCTGCTTCTCAGTTGAACGTAGGCAGGGTTATCTAGATTGTGCTGTTTATGCCATTATAACTGGAATAAGAAGTAATCAAGATAAATATAAATGGTATGGCTAGTAGAATACAGTGAATATCTTGAAGACCTTTGCCATCTTTGAACATCATTTATGCTTTCTGCTGAAAGCCCAGTGAAGGCAAAAGTAAATATCCTGGGTAAGAGTGTGTGAGTAGCTTCATGGATTGTCTTGAGCATAGGAGGCTAAAAACTCTCTAATGCAGAAAAGTATAGCAAAACACAACATTTGATACCTGACAAGGGAAAATTTAAAAGAGAAATTAAATGCAAAAGGGTTAGCTTATAAGTAGTGATTTCTCCATTCCTTACTTGGTCTCTTCAATTGAAGACTTGCTGGCTTTTCTTTCTGGAAGAATTAATTTTTCTTATTACAAAAATAAAACCACATGGTAATAAACCATATAAATATTTTACTTCTCAGTTTGTCATAAGTGCTAGTCCATAAACTATGGCAAATGAACAGTTGATTCTCATATGTCTCTGTTGCCCATGTACTCTCTTGGCAGATTGATGGCAAGATCTTGGATAACCTTCTTAGCTGGTATGAACTACGTTCATGAATCAGAACTCGTAAGTTACTAAAATGTGAAATCTCTTCACATTGTGTTGCATCTTAGAAATCTGAAGAAACATTACTTCTTCACACTTGGAATTGGACAGATTTCTCCTAGAGAGCATCTGCAGTGATTGTGTAATTGTTACAAGAAGTGAGGAATTAGAACAGTGTGCTTGAAACATCATTGAGATGCTCAAGGAGAAATGAAGTGTGAAAGTCAGCACAAGACTGGGTATTTGCAATGCACCTGTACAGTCTTGCCATGGTAGAGATGTGTATCAGTTTATTTTTGTGAGGCTTCATAGAGTGAAATGGATACCATTGTGTTGACAGTGCTAAATAACTTGTGAAAAGCAGCATCTGCTGTCCTATTTCAAACAAGTCATTATTAACCATGAGCAAATATGAAGCTGACAATTAGTGACTGCTAAGCTTCCTTTTAGTTATTCTCTTGGCCTGAATCCTAAAGACACTACATTACCACAGCATAAAATGGAGTCCTGGGGATTGTTTTAAGTGTTGAAGACTCCCTCCTTTAACTTACTTCCTCCTTTATCAGAGACACAGCTGATTAGATAGGAAGGCGTGCTGGCTGGCGCCTTCCCATCCCACTTGTTTTTGTACCTCTCTGCTGTGTAGTGCTGGGTCATGTTCCTATTCATTTTTCATGACCTTTCCTCATTACACCCTTTTTAATTGCAGCTTGTTTCTGTGACCTTGGAGTCCTACAGGCCAATCCAAAAGATCAGGCACTGTGTTTTTAAGTTACCTTCTGAAAAGGTTGGAAACACAGGGACATTTTTGTGCAAAGTTTATGTGTATGTGTAGCTTTTACTTTTTTTTATCATGTAATATTTGGCTCAGTGCTGTAGACTATTTTTGGAGCCTGTTAGCAACTTTATGAATTCTTGTTGAAAGAATTGAATGACTCTTGTTTACAAATGTCTTATATTTGGTATAAATGTGGCTGGTTTATAACATGGATAATCAACTGATATGTGCAAATATCCATCTTTATTTCACAGGTTTTCATTCCCACTGCTTTGCTGCTTGTTTCTATACTGACTTTGTGTTTCTACCTCTCTAAAAATCATGCAGTTATAGTGGCTTTGAACTCACACCCGTTTATTGCAGCCCCATACAAATCAGATCATGTGTTGAATTTATGCTGTAGGCAATAAACTGAATTAAAAATATGCCTATATACCTTTTGATGTGCTTTGACATATATAGATATCCTTAAATAGATACTTTCTTTTGATTGTTGGATTTGTTTTATTCACAAGTTTCCTATGCAAATTTTCAGTCAATATTCAAGTAGTTTAAAAGGAATTGTGATCCTTTATCGATGGGAAGGAATGACTAATAATCCATTTTCTCATCTAAAACCATCTTCCTATCAGGTTCATAGCTAAAAAGAGAAGATGTAGAAATTGCACGCTATGTTTTGAGAAAACATGACTATGTCTACCCATGTAAGAATTAAGAACATATTGTTATACGTCTGTTCTCCTGTATTTGTGATGGGAGGCACTTCTGGCCAGGAGTTGTGTAACCTAATTTGCATGGCACTGAGCCTGAGTTAACATACCTTTCTTCTCAGCATACACTTAATGCTGCTGCATGGTTTCCGGATCAGAGTTTTCTTAGTCTTGGTGAGCTGGGTGGACTGGATACTCAATTTTCTGTACACTGTCATGTCAACATGCTCCCTGAAAGGGATTGAGAGCTGAGGTATGAGCATTCTATGTGTAGACAGTACAAACCTTGTAAGAGCATTGTCTTTAGGTTACAATTTTTAGTGTTGGAGCCTAGAATGAGGTATAACTTTTAGGGATCTGATGCTTGGATGCATTGGGTTCTTACAGCTCTTCTAGAGGCGGAAGAGACAAAAGAAAATTAGAAGATGGGAAATCTGGATTTATCTAGATGCTTCCATTTGGATATAAGTTGCCTTACCATAGGTGTTTAAAACTGTCAGTTCTGATGTTGATGTGTTTTATTATAAAATCCTATCCAAAATCAGAAACAGATGCAACTTTGATGTAAATGGGAGGATTCTTGGGGCTAAATGTCATCTTTTTCTGGTATCTATGCCTCAGACGTGAATTAGACTCCTTTTTATTTCACCAGTGGTGCATCCTTTCTGTATCTTCTCTTGGTTGCCTATTTCATCTGCAGAATAAAAGTTGCCAGGGTGTTTCAACACCTTTTTTATGCAGTTTCAGGTCTTTGGAGCCGTTGGCTGTTGCTGTAAATCAGAACAGCCTTGGGACTGAAGTATAAGGAGAGCAATCACAATGTACAGGAATGCAAGCATTGTTTTATTCTGTGTAGCTCTACTTTCTAATGGCAACAATAGTTTGAATCATGAAAACATTAATAGGAGAGTACCTATTTGTAAAATTCCTTTGAATAAAACCTTGCTGCTTGCTACATAAGCTAGTGTGGTTTTTTTCCCAAAAAATGAATTCAGGTATATTTGAAAGGCAGAACTTTCATTTAGAAACATGCTCCAGCATAATTTAAAATATTGCTTCTATTAACTGTAGCTTTACTTTCATGTGGTGGTTGCAAAGTAGTACTTCTTTTCTAGAAGGACGTTTCTTGTTATTAAACACAAAGCAAATGAGTGGTACTTTCTGACACTCATAACTAGCTCTGAGAGAAGCATTTTACTGTGGTAAATTACTTTGGAATGAAACATGTTTTTAAAGTTCCTTGGAGGATTCACTCTAAGAGGAAATGCAGCTGCAGTCAGACTTAACATTTATGCCTGTTAGCTTTTACACTGCTGAATTGTTTAATATTAGTATATTGTATATATCAACTTTCTTAATGTAACATTGATTCTTAAACTACAGTACATGTGTTAAGTACCTGCAGGCCCAAAAAGATTCAGTTTCACTGATTCAGGAATTTTGTTATGGCAGTAGCAAAGCAAACTTTTTTCTTATAGTTAAAGTGCAAATATTAAATTACAGGATGAATTTTGGAGAGAACTTTGGGTTAAAAATAGCATGCGACTACTGAAGTTAAGGTGAAGTTTGTCTTCTATTTCAGCTGAAACATAACAAGTCCCTTGTCAACAGCTTTTGAAAATCTCTCTGAAAAGATTAAAAGAAATTTATTTAAAATAAATGGAATGAAGTGTTCTGTCAACCCTTCATTGCTTCCTTTGCAACTTGGAAAACCTATTAAGCCTAACAACATCAACAAAAAAATTGGTTCATTGAGTTCAAGGTCTTCCACTGACTCCCTTAGGCACTGATGCAGGCTCCTACTCATTAAGCATGCAAAGAACATGATTTGTGCTTAGAAAGTTGGGGGATTTTTTATAATTAATTACAGCAATCTCATAAAACTGTATAATTTTTCTAGCAGGAGGTTTCACTTTTTGAAGTGTCGGAGAACTAATGAGAAGTCATATTTGATAAGCCTTATTCTTCTTCAGTTTTGCGAAAAAGAACATGTAAAATGTACTTCTTCCTTTAATTTTGCTTAAACCATATGATTTGGTGTAAGTGAAGTTTATGCAGAAGCAAGAGATAGTATTTGTTTTAGAGAGATGAAAGCTTCATTCTTTGTAATGACATTGTAGGGAGCTGAAAAATGAGTAATTACCTACTAGTTATGATGCTACCCAATAGCAACCACTGTACCAAGGGATAATCCAAACAAAGCCTTCCTCATCATTGCTAGAAACAGCTCCCATTGTTCTTGTTCTGACTGCTTCTGATGATAATGGGCACTAATGGTTTTCATGCTATATGTTTCTGACTCCCACATTTGTGAAACAGACTGAAAAGTAATAAAGTCAGAAGTAGCTTAGAGTATTTTCTAACCCAATCCCTGAGCATGGCTGAACACATCTCCTTGTCTAATCTTTGAAGAATTAAAACTGTGGTTAGTGTCTGCAGAAGACATAAATATGCAAGCCTAAGAAAAGTGGGCTGGACATTTACAACAGTGAGACTTGAGAGTGATTTCCCTTGAGTGGGTTGTATGAATATGATTTATTTATTCAGCTCATACACAGACTGATTTCTCATCTTAACATTCAATATGAAAATTTATTTTATTATGCAAAAAAAAGAGGCAAATTTATTTCCAGTCAGATCTTAACATTTTGTTCAAAAATATTTACTTTTTTTTAATGAAGGGGTTGCTCAAAACCAACCAGGCAGGGGTGTTTCCTTCTGTTTACAACATTGTAAATAAGCTGTTGATAGGCACCTCTGATTCATTGACTGCATTAGAACTTGTGCTTTGGTTCTTTGGTGCAATTAATGCTTTTGTATTTTATCTAAAATAGAATAATTTGTGCAGGAAATTATTGGTGTAATTAATGCTTTTGTACTTTCTCTAAAATAGAATAATTTCTACAGGAAGAATTGTTTGTTTTTTTCTTTTTAATAAGTACTGCAGAATATAAGAATCTCCTGTAGGAGACTAAGGAATCAAGAGTGCCGTTTGATTGAAATATTTGCTTTAAGGGATGCACAGAGGTATTGACCCTAATTCCCAAATATTCTGGCTGTGACATCTGAGTTCTGAATTATAAGGTGGAAGGTGAACAGCCCTACTTTGCTTTCATTTTTTGAAATTTGATCTTGTGAATTTAATCACTCAGAATGTGACCCATTTCAACACTTGTCTCCCATTCCTCCTCTCCTCCCCGCTTTCTTCTTTCTCTCTCATTTTCTTCATGTTTTTCTTCCTGTTTAGCAAATACAGACCAAATACACAAATATTTTCAGTTAAATTTTTGGCTTTCCAGCATTTGTACTCAGCTGTAAAATTATCATGAGAAGCTATCCAGCAACATTTATGAGAATAATATATGTATCCTTACCAAATAGTTATATTGATTTCATAAGAACATGGTATGTAGTAAGTTGCCTGTCTCTTCTCTTACTTAATTTATATATTTGCTTTTTTATTTTATAATCGATTTCCACAAGTAAAAATTGTCACTGGTACACCATGTAAATTACCTATTTTTGAGATTTTAGGCAGTTAAATATTTAATTAATTAATTTCATTGAAATGGATGAAACTAATAACATAAAACCCTTGTGTGCTGTTTGGTATTAGATGCTTAATTGGTAATTTGGCAGATAGGACAGGTAGGGAAGGGTATTTCCTGATGGTTGACAATTCATTGAGTTGAATGCCAACAGCAAATCTAAAATCCCTTAACTGCCTTTAATTAATTACCAGGAAATACCCTGCTCGGGTGGAGTTGAGTCATTATGCTTCTATTCCATATAGAACTGTGACAAGTGAAAAAAAATCAAAATAATGTACAAAGTGGATCATACAAAGCTAGTAGAGAAACCTAACTGTATATTTGTTGTAGTTAGATAGTATCACAAATACATCCTCGCAGATTTCCTATTCATAAGCAGAGCTCAGACACCCAAAACCAGAACCTCAAGGTGCCTTTAGGTTTAGAACTGCAATGGGTATAACCAGGATGTATTTTACAATGGGGTAGCATTTTCTAAAGTGCACAAGTGAACAATTAAAATGTCTTCTGAATACTGCCTTCTAACCCATGCTCTTTACAGGTTCCATTTTATATCAAATTTGAGAATTGTTTTATATATTAATACTTCAAAGCAAGTGTACCTATTCACACAGGGTAAAATTAGGTTTCAGAAATTTTTGCCAGTATATCAGGGTTGCTAAAGTATGTCTAAGAGTTTTCTTCTGATATTTTAGGTTATGGTCTACAGTTGCTCATTTATTACTATAAATTACATTGCTAATAATGATGAAAGTATAGGTAGTCCTTGATAGCAAATCAGGTCTATTTATGATACCATTATTTTCCAATATATCAAAGGAAAAGGGAGGGGAAAAAAGATTTCTTTTTAAATTTTTTTTCCTCCAACACTCTCTCTACCAAGAACTCCATATAATCATTAAACAAGAGAAATCTTATTTTTATTAAAATAGACTCCTTAGTCGAAGGCATGAGGAAGATGTGATTTAAAAGACTTTACAATAAATGCAAAGATAGGAGAGATGTGTTACCTTTTTTTTCTGCTTGTACAAGTCCAAATCGAATGAGGACTAAACACAGAGAACTAGTTTTAGGTTCCTTATAATAATAGAATCATAGAATGGTTAGGGTTGGAAAGGACCTTAAGATCATCTAGTTCCAGCCACCCTGCCATGGGCAGGGACACCTCATCTTAGACCGTGTCACCGAAGGTTCTGTCCAGCCTGGCTTCAAACACTGCCAGGGATGACACGGTCTAGGGTGAGGTGTCCCTGCCTATGGCAGGGGTTTGGAACTAGGTGATCTTAAGGTCCTTTTCTGCCCTAACTATTCTATTATTCTATGATTCAACTGAATGCATGTGCAGATAGGAAAGTTATTTTAGGTGGTGGTGCAGGAGGTGGAGACACAAATAGGATGGAGAAAGAAAGGGGGAACTGTAGGAAGTGTTCAGCAAAATAGTTCATTTCCTTATATTTATGAAATGAGTGAGTTCCCACACATTATTTTTGACCAGAATTGTGTTATGTTTTTTGAAGAACCCTTGAGAATCATTTGATACCAGGGATAGATAAGTCATTGAGCCACTGGAACCTAGCTTTTTTTAAAAATAGAATAATTCAGATTTGTTTTTCCAGGGTGCAGTGTCTGAGCAAAATTTTACCATGTTTAGGAAGAAAAGGAATTCTAATGTATCTTTAAAAACCTGAAGAATTTTATTGTTATTCAATGGCTAGTTGCTTAAATTTAAACAGTGTTTCCGTGGGACACGAAAGAACTACTGATAAGAAACAATGTAGATCTTATGATTGTGAGCTTTTCAGGGATCACCCTAATAATTTACGTACTTTCATAACAGAATAAGGTATCATGTACTTACAGCTGAATTATGGATACTATTGCATAAACAATATACAATGTCTTTCAAGCTTTTTGTTTAGATGCTGTTTAAATGTGCAGCTCAAATCCCACTATCGCTGAAGTGAGTGATACAACTTCAAAGACAGCAAGAACACACCCTCTTTATCTGATCTAGTAAAGATACAATGGGACAATGAATGCAAGAACATTTTTGTTTCTTCAGATGTAAACTTAAGGATAAGATAGCAATGTATTTTCTTGCTCTGTTTTCCCTGTGGGACACACCTAGTAAATACTATAGTATATTTTTTTTAATGAAGATTAAATTGCAGATGTTGTTTGTAACCCATTAATTTTCAGGAGATTTCTTTCTAAGTAGTTGTCTAAATTACATTTTGGTGAAAAGCTAATATTATATGGCCTAAAACTCAGAGCTACTAATATCTTAGCCTTAGCTCCAAAATCTTAGAATCACCAGTGATTAATATAATGCCATTTCTAGGTAATCTCTTGCTTTATGGTAGACATGTTTAGGCATTCAGATGTGTAGACAAAAAAGAATCTTAAATGGGCTGATACTAATTGCAACACATTCTTAATGAGGAAAACCGGCCAAGTATTTTACATTTGGTCTCTCTTTACCAACACAGTTTTCTCCTAGAAAATGCAGGGAGAGTTCATCTGAGTACTATTGGAGATTAACAATAATTAATTATTTAACTGAACTAAAGACAAATTATTAATATAATTTGCCTTTATTTATAATATATAATATTATAATTATATAATATATGATTTACCAAATTGTGGGATGCATTAGAGAAAAATGTCCTTTGAGTTTCTTGTAGGTGGGATTACAGGTGTGACACAGGTGGTCTACCAGATTATTGTTTCACACAGCAAGAAGTGGAGCACTGGCAAATTACAAATGATGCACTTGACTATGAGTTGATAAAATCCAGTTTGAACCCTGTGAGACTTTGAGGATAGAAATGGCATACAGAAATATATGCTTTGTAATTTAGCCATCACAATACCTGGAGCTACTATTATAGGAATAATAGTTCTTGCTGTGAGACAATAAACAGGAAAAGATTCTAATACTGCAGAATTCTTACAGATTCTTACAGAATCCTTTGGTTATCTTAGCATTTTATTCCATTATTGCGTACAGAAGCTTACTAGAAAATCAGATAACATATGGATTTTATTTATTATACCCATTGTAATACAGTTGAGTCTGTATCTGATTCAGTTTGAAAATATAAATTGTTTTTTTATGTTATTTCAGTTTTCATTTTAAATACTTCTTTCATTACTCTGCTTTTTAAAATGATTTTCAATTCAACTGTCTTTATCATCTGCTGTTGATAACTTCTTTGTCTGAAGGAACTCTCCTTGCTTTAGAAACAATGGCAATTGTCTGGTATTAATTCTGTTTTTTAAACAAAGCCAAACAGTAGCCTTTTTGCTGCCTAAATATTATCAGTATATTTATTGTATGCAGTAGAGAAAACACCAGGCTTAATTTGGAACTATATTCTGCAGGATTATGGGTATGCATATGTGCATCAAACTTAATCCTACTGGAAATAAACAAAGTCTTCACATCTTTGCATCAGTCTGTACTGCTCAAAGCATAAATTTACATTGATATTTCTGAGAAGATAGACTGTTTAGATTTTTCTTCCTTTTTAATGTTAGCTAAACGTGTAAGGGCTATACTGAGTATTGGACTAGTTTTGCTGACGAAATAAGTCCTCAAATTAAACTCTACACATAAGGATAATTCACCATAAAATACATGTATCTTGAAGAATGGTCAGAATGAAACTTTTATGTAAGTGGGCTGTAAAAATCAATCAGAAATCAATCTTATTTCTTCATATGAAATGTATTCTTTTTACTCAAGTACAGAGGTAGAAACATGCTAGCTATGGTAAAAGCTGAAAATGAAAGGAAGAAATGCTTAAGAGACTTGATTGTTCTACAAATTCTATATCTGATCACTTCCATACTTCCTTAATTGAAAATGGAAGTTGCAATAATCATATTTTGCAGGACTCAGATCCTGTTTGTGTATGTTAGACAATGTTATGAATTATATGACTGAATCACATGTCAAAAGGCAGTGGACAAACTTTTAATTTCTGATTCCTAATTGAGTTTAGGTGAGTACTGCACTGGAAGTGAACTGGAAGCTGCTCTGAACCATGAATGTTGTGGAGCTGAACAGGCACAAAATCTGTCATTTGTGTCAATGCACAAACCGCTCTAGTTTCGACAGTGAAAGTGAGTGGTATGTCAGTTTGAAATTTGATTGACTTCATTTCATACTGTTCTTCCAGAGTGTTCATTAGGCCTTTGTGAGCATAGCCTTGATCCTTTGTATGACTATTTATGTAGCTTTCCTTCCAAGCCCTAAAAAGGCAAAGATGTCATATGATGGGTATATTATTCCAGGAAGAGATACAATTCATGACAACGGAGGACTTGAGTTTTAAATAATGCCTTGAACAGATTCCTCTGCTTCCTCTGTCTCCTCTCACCACAATCCTTTCGTATGCTGATAAATATGAATTTTTAAATGGCAATGAAACTATAACCATCTTGACCATTATTTGGTTCCCGGCTTTTTTATACATTAATATCACTTCTTTGTCCCAAATCGGATCCTAAAATTTCCCTAGCTGATTTTATTACTGATTCTAATTAGCTTATCATTTTCTCAGAATGTGAAGACTGATGATCTCAGAAGGGACATATGTCTCATCCTATTGCCCACGTTTTCTTGTTTTACTTTTTCAGTTATGTCATTCTCTGACACTTTTCCTTTTGCATTCTGATCACTTTTCTTATCTTTTTTGACATTTGTTTACTTGTGGCATTGCCTCATTCAGTACATTACACCCTCTAGGTCCCTTGGCAGCTTCTTGATTGATTTATTTTTTTTTCCTTTATGTAAAGATTTTGTTTAGCCTTTGATATATTTTCCATCTTATGCCAGTTCCTTTCCTGCAATTTCAGTTGTGCATTGCTCTTTCAGTGGTATTAAAAGTTCCCTGTGTCTACCAGATTGCATACTATTACGATTTTTTCAGTCACTTTCTGGGATTTTGTATTCCTCTGTTTCTAACACTTGTTATTACATCTGGAATTAAATTGTTAAGCTCAACTGCATTTGATTCAGGACATGCATGAGTTTTAAACATACTAAGAGAGTTCATCTAATCAAAACTTGTATTTCAGGTAATTTCCCAAGGAAGGTTTTTTGCACGCTCTCCAACCCCATATATGACTTGCCCATTCTTCAACTGCTTTTTATAATTTCTTTAATTCATACAAAAAAGAAGCATAGTTTTCCATACCACTAGAACGTTTAACATAAGTTATTGTCGAAGAATAATTTTTGAGATTGCCCAAAGTATGTATGGAGCTTGTGCTAACCAAGAGAAGATATATTTCTCACACGAAACTCTGTTGATGTGTAGAAAATTACTTTGAACTCTACTTTCAGAAAGTCTCTTTTTTCCCCCTGTTATAAAGTTACATCTTAGCAATGTAAATTTTTCATAGGTTTATTAGAACTTCACAGAGTCTTCATGTCATTTCAATGTCAAAGGCATTGGTGATATTAAAAATTATGAAAAAAACGTAGCTAACCAGACATATTTATGGCAGGAAAGTATGTGAAAATATAGCAATATTTGACATTTTGTTGTTGTTATTACGTAAATACTACTACTTGAGCAAAATTGCCTCATATTGATCAACTAACTCAAAATAAATACAACTTTCAGAGGGGGTAGGTTTAGTCTGACTTGTTACTAAAACAAAGGGAAATCTGTTTTGTTCAGAACTTCATGTTACAATGGTTTACTGTCAGTGAATTAAATACGCTTAACGCATCCTACAGTCTTTAAAGTAACGTTTCATATTAAGATGATGTAGTTTTTCACTAAAATATCATATATATATATATAAAAAAAAAATTAACACCTTTTCCTTAATTAAGAAGGCTGAGAAAAGTCAGTAGAATTTGTAAGCTAGGCTTAAATTCAAATAATATTGAAAAAAAAAAAAAAACCAAACAACAAACCCAAACAAACAGCAAAGAGCTGCACTTCCCTATGATGGGTATAAACTTACTCTTCTAAATTGGTATTGCAGTAAAATGTCAGTGATGTTCATTGTCTGAAGTGGATGATGCTGTTCACTAAACTGATCTTTACATATTGCCCGAAACTTCCAAAGTGGAACAGACCAGACCAAGTTTCGTGAGTAGCTTCCATTTTGTTTCACAGTCTCATTAGAATTGGAAGGGAACTCTGGAGATAACCTTTACTTTTTTTAATATTGTATGCATTTCTGCAAATGTGGTATTTTTTTCTATCTTTATTTTTACCTAATTGTGGGACAAGTGAAATGGCAGTCCAAAAGTTGGAGAGAGAAAGATAAATCTTCTTTCTAATTGTAGGCTCAGAATTGAATCTATTAGTGGAGCAGTTCTACATTTTTATGCCTCCGTTTCCTTGCTCTGAAGATGTACTAGACCAGAAGAACCATGGCTAAAAATAACATTAAATTTGGCGTCTCTACCAGAGACGTCTAAGCTACCCTGATGTACATTCATTAGAAATGTACTAGTTTCAAATTCTTCATTGCTTTAGCTAGAGTGTGTTAGTTTTTGTTTTGTTTGAGTTGTTTTCTTTCTTTCATAAATATATCTATCTATCTTCTCCAGTGTTTAACTTACCCTCTATATTTTTGTGTTTGTATATTTCTTTTCTAAGTTTTTCAAAAGGAACTAATGATTTTATTGCTACAGGAAACAAACTGCAACAACTCTTATGCAACCATCATGTTTGGTTTCAGTGTGGCTGGTATTAGCTTTTGTCATTTTTTCCTTTGTCATTGAGCTTTCACAGTGGGAACGTGGACTATACAATAAGCTATAACTATGAATCCTGTGGAAAGGCAGGGGTAGTAAAGGATAAACACAGTATCCTATCAGGAAGCACTGCTCTGTAGGCAAAAAAAAAGTTCTCACAGATCAATATTTGACAAAATTTGTTGTGTGTATATTCAAAAATAGTTTCTAGCAGCAGTAGCACAGTTCTCTTGTTCCTGCATTGGGGCTGTATCTTGTCATCTTATGTGCTGATCTTGGATTGACTTCTGTTCATTTTTTTTGTGCATGGCAATGAATTTGCATTGGCAGTACTGAAATTTGCAAGGGGGAGGCCATCTGACCAACTCTTCCCAGGAATCCATAGCAAATCTGAAGGGTGCGTAATTCTTCACAGGTTCTCAGTGTAGACAGGAAGGTCTTGTCTAGGGTTCACATGAAGCAAAAGTAGACATGCTCTGAAGAAAACTATGTAATGAAGACAATTCTGAGAATATGTTATGTGAATTTGTCTCTGTGTTTGTTTGTAATATGTGTAAGCATGAAATAAAAAAGAGAGTGTCTGAATGAGCACTATTGTTAAGAAAAGCAAAACTCACTGTGAAATAAGAAAAAAGAACTAAAGAACTAAAACAAACTAAGAAATAAAGGGTAAGCAGGTTCAGAACTTGGAAAAAAGAAAAAAAAGTTTATTTAAACATTTTAAAATTTAAAAACAGAGATTTAGAAATAAATCTGTTTCCTTATTGTTCTGAAGAACCAGAATATAATTTACACTGATGTACTTCTCTCTTCTTTGATGCATGTAACTGCCAAGTTGCAACTGGCAGTGATTAATTTTGATGATGGGATAGTAATTTTCCTCTAATTTTCAATTGTCTGTTTTTTCTTTGCTTATCTTTTACATAGGTCTTCCTCAGGTAGGCAGTTCAATAAGGATTTAAGGATCTTTATCTATTGTAGGCTTTAGCCTTAAAAAATTAATGCTGTGATGAATATTTCCAGTGTTATTACTAAAATAAATGATCATTTAGGAGACCTAAACAAAATCCAAGCCACTAGGGAGCTGGACATATATAGGAAGTAAGTGTTTCTGCCATATAGAATTTATATTTTGAAGGAACCAAATAGAAAGGCAAATGTTATTATCTCATTTAAGAATATGGGATGAAGAACAGAGCAATGAAGTGAGTTGCCTAATGGTTTAGGTTTAAGCTAGGAATAGAATCCAGACTGCCTGACTCCCCTGGCAGGGTGTTAAAACATTACCTCTATAAAATAAATTAGAATGAATCATAGAATGATTAGGATTGGAAAGGACCTGAAGATCATCTAGTTCCAGCACCACTGCCATGGGC
The DNA here is from genome assembly GCA_026283785.1 of Coracopsis vasa. NCBI lineage: Eukaryota > Metazoa > Chordata > Aves > Psittaciformes > Psittacidae > Coracopsis > Coracopsis vasa. Next base: position 8,102 of record JANHGB010028450.1, on the reverse strand, counting down.
AGGGACACCTTCCACTAGACCAGGTCGTGCTCCATGCCCCATCCAACCTGGCCTTGAACACTACCAGGGATGGAGCAGACACAGCTTCTCTGAAAAATCTCTTCAGTGTCTCACCACCCTCACAATAAAGAGCTTCTTCCTTATATCCAACCTGAATCTCCCCTGTTTAAGTTTGAAACCATTATCCCTTGTCCTGTCATTACAGTCCCTAATGAAGCGTCCCTCTCTGGCATCCTTGTAGGCCCCCTTCAGATACTGGAAGGCTGCTATTTTAATATATTTCCTTTATTAAAAATAGACTTTCTACTATATTTTTTCCTGGTTCTAGTTAAATCTTATAAAAACTAATTACTTGCCATGAAACCACATAGGTAGTATTTGTAAAAGAGAAACATATCTACATTTGCAGTATAGGAGGGATAGATAGAACCACTCATCATGTTAATGTTTCTTCATAACTCTTCTTATACAATTGTATTTTCTGCTGCTTGTAACTTCATAAAACTTTGATTTGGGGGATTTATTTTCTTTTTTAGATGTCTGTTTCAGTCTGAGGTTTTATTAAAAGCATATAGCCAAAATGGTTTAGACATTTCCAAAGAGCTGGAAGTTTGTGCTGAATATCAGAAGAATTTCAAATATCCCAGTCAGTTTGAAATCTCTTCAGAGATTATTGTTAATATTGATGAAAAAAAAGGTAGGTGTTTTTTATTTGGTTGATTGGTTGGGGATTTGTTTGGTATTGGTTGTTGTTGTTGTGTTTTGGTTGGTTTTGTTTGATTTGTTTTGTTGGGGTTTTTGTTTGTTTGTTTGTTTAATTTTCACAGTTCAATGAGGTTTTAACTGTAGTCTGTTCCAGTAAAAGCCCAAACTGTGTTTTTACTGTAACAATTGCTTTCTTTTGTAGTGTATCCAACCTGAAACATTATTATTATTTTAGATTTCCATTATGGTTGTACACATAGCCCTCAGTCAACTTGTGAGTGTGTTGTGCTGAATGTAATACAAGCACCAACAGTCAGTATCTGCTGCAAAGACTCATGAAATTCTGGAAGTATGTCCTGAGCCCGCTTAAAAATCCAGGCCTTTCAGCAGCAACTCAGAGAGAGATATCCCCTAGATGATGATAACTAAATTAATTTCAATGTCATTAGAAAAACTCAGAGTAGTTCAACTATTCCTATTGTTCTGTTTTTTTTGAGTCGTGATAAGAGACCTCATGGATTCTGTATTAGTTTCTTTAAGTACTGTATTTATGGCAGTGGTGATCAAAACTTCAGGGTTCATGTATGGTGTTCCAAGTTAGATTCACTTCTTTTTATATATATATATATATGTATATATATATTATTACTTAGCAGGAGGAGTCACCTTTGACTTCTTTTTCTTTTTTGGTTGTTTTGTTTTGTTTTTTTTTTGGGGGGGTTGGTTGTTTGGTTGGTTTTTTTGTTTGTTTTAACCATTCTCTTGTTTTCAGAACATATGAATTCCCATGAGTTTTGCAATAATTTTAAAATTTTAACTTTTCTTAAAGATAATGTGAGCAAGTCTCCTGTGATATACACAATTCATGCAATGGGACATTGGGCTGCTGGTGTAAAAGTTAAAGAACTGAAGAAATCAAAGCAGCCAGGTAAATGGTATCTAATACTGTCAAAGACTGAATTGCAATAAATTATGATGATGATGAAGTTCTTAATCTGAAGTAAATCAGATAACAGCACTGGAGCTACACTGACCCAAACTGTAAATGTTTTGGTGATTTCCATAAATTATGCCCTGGTTTCCAGGCACTCCTGGTCTAAGTTTTATACATCGAAGCCTAACCAGTAAGTTTTGTTTGTTCTGAGACATGGTATCATAAAGTCTTGTCACTCGCAAACCATCTTGCAGTGACAGGTGAAATGCATTGGCTGAAGTATGTAGCACAGTTTGTAAGACATTTGTTGGAGATCTAGGCTCTGCTGTCTCTGCCAGTATGAAATAGAAGTATTCATAAATTTATGGAAACTCTTTTAATGATTTTTGCAAAGTGGAACAGTTTCAACAGGCAAAATTTACACTTACTTAAGGAATAATATTCTGAGAGCTCTGTACATTTCTTATAAGTGGAAAATACCTTGAGATTTAATCAAAGTATTATAGATTATAGCAGAAAAAAACAGGGGTTTGTTGCTAGAAAAGTTGGGTCATCTGTGGTCAGAGATAGTCAGAGATTTCATTAGAGAGAAGCTTTTATGTATCTGACTTGCTTTACAAAAGTTATATTACGAATCTGTTGTAACACTAGCTATAAACATCAGAATTATAGAGAAAAGATTAAAAATGTAAATGAATTGTAAATTAAAAATCATGAAAGAAGAGTAAGAATTGAACTTTTTTTTTAATTGATGCATGTATTGGCAATATTTCAAAAATATGCATGTCTGATAATCATAGAATAGTTAGGGTTGGAAAGGACCTTAAGATCATCTAGTTCCAACCCCCTGCCATGGGCAGGGACACCTCCCACCAAACCATGCCACCCAAGGCTGTCCAGCCTGGCCTTGAACACCGCCAGGGATGGCGTGCTGTGGTATGGAATACCCCTTTGGCTAGTGTGGGTAGGGTGTCCTGTCTCTGCTTCCTTCCAGCCTCTTGTGCCTCTCTTCACTGGCAGAGCATGAGACTGAAAAGTCCTTGATCAGGGTAAGCATTACTTGGCAGCAGCTAAAACATCTGTGTGTTATCAGCATTGTTCCCAGACTAAAGCTGAAACACAGCACTGCACCAGCTGCTAGGAAGGAGGAAGAAATGGCTGTTACAGCTGAAACTGGGACAGTGTGTCTCTTAACTTCTTTAACGTACATAATTAGTGTGCCACCACTGCAATTTTTTGAGTATTCAAGTATTTCAGCTGTCAGTTAGGTCAGCTGATACTAACTCCAGTGTGTAAAGGTTCAGGTAAATAGACAGAGTTTATATAACCTTCAAGGCAAGAATATCTTCAGTGTGTTTATGCAGTGCCTAATCAGATAGACTAGGGTTAATGAATAGAATTTCACCTTGCAGTCAGCACCAATCAAACGAAAATACCAGTGGTAAGACTGTGTAGTAAAAAGTTACACAGTGATTCTTGTCTAGATGCTGGAGAAGGATGTTAACTGAAACACAACTTTGTCACATTGCTGAAACATTTCAAATTAATGATTTTCTGATATTTACAGTGTGGAATTGTAGTTAATTCATTTATATAGATTTACTTCACATTGGACATTATATGTTTTTAGTATTTAGGTCAAGTAGTAAGTCCCTGTAGTTCTCTTAATATTTTGTAAGATAATTCATGTGAAGGTTGACAATCAGAAATTCAAAGAATATGCCAAAAAATTGGCAAAATATTGTAACTCCTGTTTAAAGATAATTCCTGCATACAGAGAGCATTTTCATTTGCTAGCCTTTTTCAGAGGTTTCCAACCAGTAAGTCGCAAGCAGATTGCACCTGAGAAACAATTCAAAATCACAGCAGTAAGTTTCTTCTGGTCCAGTTGCTTACCTTGAGATGGTTTTATTAGGTGCTGCTGGATATCTTAATCTAAACCTGTTTTCATTATCTTTTTCAACATTAAACTTTCTGACTGAAATCAAGCTTTTTTTTTCTTTTTAAAAAAATTTGTTTGTTCCCCCCCTGCAAGTTTATATATATTTAGAATCTTGTCTTTTTACATTGCAAATAAAATCTAGTAATATTCTCATCCAGTGCTCACATATGCAGGTGACATGCTCATACACAAGTATGCTGGTTCCTCTTACCTTACTCTCAGTCTCAGTGTTGGAACTTTTAATGAGATTTTTTTTTTATATAATGCTACTTCATGTTAGTTTAATTTTACTGTAAGTTTTAACATGTAAGATTCGTGTGATATTATAGTAACATTATTCTAAGGTAATGAGTTCTTTTGGGGGCAGAGGTGATGCAGGTTTTTCAGATCTGGTGTTTAACCTCTGTTGGGGGGACACAATGTTTTATTGTAATAAGCAAATGAGCAAAAATTAAAGTGTGAAGTTCTAGGTTAAGAGTCTATGTTCTGTCAAGGTTCTTTTGCATCATATAAATGATCAGATTTGGTATAAATATCCTCTGATCTAGAAGAGATTCTCTCAATAATAAATAGCGATCCACTGTAGCGCTTGTTTTACTGGAATCACACAGCAAGATTTGCCAGGGATGCGTCACAGTTACTAGGTGAAGACATCTGGACTAGAGCCATAACTTGCAATGGCTGTAGGTTCTGGACAGTGCCACAAAGTAGTGTAAAATCACTTTATTGCCTTCTAGTTTCTTTCTGTGAATTTGGTGTGGCACAAATCTAACTGCTGATGAAACACTCTCCTTTCACAGGCTACCTTTGAAAGAGGCTTGGAACTCCATGGTAAAGTCACAGTCTTCGCTGAAGGTTGTCATGGACATCTAGCCAAACAGATGTACAAAAAGTACAATCTAAGGGAGAATTGTCAACCTCAAAGCTATGGCATTGGACTGAAAGAGGTATTACCTGCATAATTGTAACAATCAAGGAAAATACTGTGAAACTGTAAGGCAGTTTCTGTTTGGTTTCAAGTTAATCTGTGTAAGAAATGAGAACAATAGATTTTGAGTTACACTTTCAGACTTCAGAATCTTTGCTATTCTGAAGGTCATCAGAGAAGATATCCCTGAATGTTGTGACTCTTTTGTTTCAGCTACTTTTTCTCTTATGTCTGTGTTATAACGAAAGGTACCTGTGAATCCACTCCGCTAATGTCTTAATTTGATTTCAGACTATGTTAATTTGTGAAATCTGTTTTCAGTACTAAATGAGAGAGGGATTCATGCTGCCCAATTTTAGTGGGCTTTAGTGCCTGAGAAGCGGAGGAAAGGCTTTCTGTGGTTTTGATTAGGGAGAGGAGCTATTCCAGATGATGACTCATGGCCTCTGAAACACCTTCTAGATGAGCTGTTTTTTTTTTTTTACTCCCTAAATGGCCTTCACTGGGCTTACAAAATTGGGATAGGGATCCGGTTTCCTTTTTAAAATATTATATTCTCAGGAAATATCAGTCACAAAAAAGAGCAGTGTAATTTAGAGTATGGTCAGTTTGACTATAATATATTCTTTATTACTCTAAGAATATGCTTCCAGTAGCAGAATATTTGTTAAATAATTAGTTTACACTTCTGTAGAGAATAACACATAGTCTTAGTTACTATTTCTAACACCTAAGTTGTCATTAAAGCATGGGGTTTGCTGTAGAGTTCCTGTGCTTCCAGATGAGACTGCTTTAGCAAATATTACAGTCCAATAGGAATGGTTCTGTAAGTGAAATAGCTGGTGCTGATGAGCTGATATCCACGCTATGCACATTTCAGGTTTATTTTTACTTAGGACTAGCTCTGATCTAGTCCCGTGGACTGACTCCCTTTTGTGACTGGAATGCTTTAGATGGTCTTCTGGAGCCTGTCTTATAATTTAGTTTCATGTGAAAGGCGTTCAGTTCATGCCTTCCTGTACGATGGCTGCTGTATCATGTGAACCAAAGCACAATAAGTGGAAGGAATCAGGAGTCCTGCTCAAAAATACACTCCTTGATCTAACCCGAAACATTAACTTGGATGTACCTTCCATGCCCTTCTGACATTAGACTGCACTTGTCTCCGTGGTGAAGAGATGTTTTGGGAAATGAGCAGAAAATTGACTCGCTAGTGGAAACGTGAAGTTGCTTCTGTGAGTTCACCAAGGGTCAGATCAGCACTGGAGATGTGTAGGAAAGAGCAGAGAGAGGACAACCTGTTTGACTGCAGATATTTAGGTCAACTCAGGCATATTGTTAAGCCTTGACCTTGTGAGGAAATTGCAGTGATTCATATGAAAAAATAATGTATTTAAAGAAAAAAAAAATCAATGTAAGTATTGCCTTCCTTAGCAGAAGTATCTATTGAAGTCGCTAATATAAAGCATAAAATGACAATTTTGGGTATAGTACTGGAGCCTCAGTCACATTTTCTGATGCACAACATTTCTAGAAAGAGAAGTATTGTATTAGGAAATTCTTCAATGGTAACCCAAAAAAAAGTATACTTATTACCTGGTATTTTGCTGTATGAATTTATGCATTGGTCATAGCAGTAAATTAATTTTCTTCTATATGTAATTGCATATTTTATATATATATATCTAATACTATATTATTGAAAGAGCATTACTTTGCAATGTAAAATAATTTTTTTATCATCTTTGTTTCAGTTATGGACTATTGATGAAAAGCAGTGGAAACCAGGAAGAGTAGAACATACTGTAGGCTGGCCTTTAGACAGACATACATATGGAGGATCCTTTCTTTATCACTTAAAGGAGAGTGAACCTTTAGTTGCTCTTGGATTTGTGGTAAGTGAAGCTGGTTTTTGCATGCTTGCTTGTTGTTGTTTGGTCTTCTTTTTTATGCAGTTTCTTTTCTTTGTTTTAATATGAAGATGAAAACACACAAGTAACAACAGACTAAATTTAGTACTTTCTCAATCTTGCATGCACTTATGCCCATATTAGGGAAGGTTAATTTTTCATATGAATCTATCTTAAATCAAGAGTCTTTCATTAAGAACAAAATGGAAACCTTAGAAATTAATTTTTTTGCAAACTAAAAAAGTTCTGGTAAACCCAAATCATCAATCAAAACTGTGCTCACAAGATTTTTGCAAGTTAGGAAATGTCTAAATCGTGCACATTTTGTACAATTCCATTTTGTCGTGTGTCAGTCTTGGGTGTAGCTGCGCTTTGAGAGAAGCATGTAAAGTGAAACTACTCTGTAGTTCCACAAGCAGCATTCCTTCTATTCCCAAGTTCTTCAGTATGTTCTTGCCATTCATATCATCCCTGTTTAAGCAGTTGTCTTTGAGTTGATCAGGCAGCTGCTTCTTTCTTACTGCCTCTTTATCAGAAGAATTGAGATCACTATAGACAGTCTTGTGTCGTTCTGCCAGCCAGTGATGCAAAGAGCAATGGTAGGAAATGTTTTTCTAGCACTTCCAGTCCTAAATGAAGCACGCATTTATTATTATGTGCATGTGCTTCACACGCAGATGTTACACTAGTCAGGCACACGATCTGGGCTTTTACCAGCATAGGATTTAGGTCATGCTTTGGCCTTTTAGATTTCAAAAGGGTCCCAGAATATCTGTGAAAATTGTATTTTTGTCTAACGGTTTTATAAGAAATATTGAAACAAACTTGTTAGCTTTTCTCAGGCATGCATACTTGTTCTGTTTAGATTTCTAGTCTTGGAATTAATAAGTAGAGACAATAGACATTTAAGTTCTGTTTGTTTTTAGAAGGATAGAGAGCTTTAATTCTTAGAGAACGGTAATCATTAATGTTCATATTATCCCCAGTTCACACAGGAGAATATCAACTTTTGTGTGAACGTACAAGTACTTTTTGTCTTTGAATTTCACACCTATGTCAGTCTGAGCTGATTCTTCTAGCAGGATTATCTTGCAATTATTTTTCAAATTGTTCATTAAATTTTATCTAGCAAGGAAATAAATGCAAACAGTGCTCTAAAAGCAGTCAGCTGCCAGAGAAATCAAGGCAGAAATCAACTGTTTCTTGCTGACTCATGATATGTTTTATTTGCCTCAAATAAAGGTTACAGGAGCCAAAAGGCTCAAAAGAAAAAACTTGGCAACAAGTTCTTGGAGTCCTTTTAAGAATATATTAAAGATCGAAAATGCAAAGTATATCTTGGGGCAAATTCTCACATACGTAAGATAGGAATCTGGGCATCCAGCCAGTTGGCAAAAGACTTTTTCCTTCATTTTCTGCTTTCATCACTGATCCCCTGTGCTTTATTAAAATGGCTCACCTAATTGGAAGTGATAATTGACTCCGGTAAATGATGTGAAGAACTGGTTAAATGTGTGAGCACAAGGACATATATAGAAAGAATTGCTCACCTCTCCTTCCAGCTTTTCTAGGGCAAAGAGGTTTTGAAAGACAGATTTAAAACTAGGAAGAATCTACAGTCTCCTCTAATGAACTTACAAGATGTTTGTATCAGTTGAGTAATGAACATAACCCAGGAAAAGA
>JANHGB010028449.1:3075-18033 GCA_026283785.1 Coracopsis vasa | reverse complement strand
GACAGCTGTGGCTGCGCCGGCCGCAACGTGCCTGCCGGAGAGGCCTCGCCCCCCCGGATCCGCCCCTCGGCCTTCACCGGTGCGGCTGGGAGCGCCGGTTCGCGGCCCAGAGAAGGGGAAAGAGGAGGGGACGGTGCTCAGCTCGCCGCCTGCGGAACTCTGTCGCCGCCACTCCGGAGCTGCTGAGAGTTCCCCGCGTTGCGCTGCAAGGGAGTCCCGCCCGGCTTCTCTTGGTGCTCGGAGGGGGTCACCTCGGTGCTCGCCCTGGTTTGCTCGGAAAGGCACCGGCCTGTGCGAGTGAAGCTTTGAGGGAGCCACTTGAAGGCGGCCCCACGCGGGATTTCACGCTCCCGTAGCTGGGGAAGCGCTTCCTCACGTCCCTGCATTCACAAATCCTCAAACCAGCCTGCCTGAAGCATTTTGTTCCTTCTTTTCCAAGAAAAACAACCACTCACCTAAATACTCCCTTCCCTTATGCTCTGTATTGCCTCCAAGAAGTAAAACAGTGAGACTATGTCCATGAACTGTTCACACTTTCTGGTAGTGTCTTCACTTATTGAATGCCCCCTTAAATTATTGAATGTCCTCTAAACTTATTAAGTTCCCCTCCTGCCCTGCCCAGCACCCACTAGCCATGCCCAATTTTCCTATGTTTCATTTCCTCACACACACCACTGCTCCTAGCAGACATGTTCAGCCTTACACTGGTGAATCGGGCAGTTAAGACCCTTTCCCTTGGTGAAGTTACCTGTTTCCATCACGGACAGGTACATGAAAAAGTTGCTCCATTGAGTCTGCAGCCCTGCTGATAGTTACCCTGATCTGACCCCAGCTGAACAGAGCAGATGCCTATGGTGTGATGCTGTTGCATGAAAAATGAGGGCATCTTTCATTCTGGGCATGTTTTCCATCAAAGGAGGAAATTCTGCTCCATTTGGCACTGGAGAGGCCTTGATTAAGCTACTGGTTAATTCCCGACTGCAGAGTCATGGAAACAGGAGCGACTTTTGTGGTTTTTCTCAGCCATGGCCTCTGCTGTCTTCAGCTTCCTACCCATCATGCAAGCCTGTCCTACACCTGAACATTCTGCACCATAGCAGGGGAAGGTTACTGGGCACATGTGGGGGCCAAAGCAGGGTAAAAGCTGAGGATTGAGGACAGCAGGTGAAGGGGCAGGGACTTAAAGAAAGTGGAAAGTAAAACGTGCATAAGAAGTGTACAGAGAGCCACATAAAGGAAGGTAATTGCAGGGCCAAGAACCTCTGTTGATCTATAAGAACCAAATTGCTGCCTACTGGGATGTCATCATCCAGTTATCTACTGCAGAGAAAATACCCTGCAGAACTCAAACGCTTAGGAGATACTGTAATTAAGACTGATGTGTGGCTGTGATTTATCTTTCCTTGTGAGTATGGTACTATACCACTATCTTTGTGAGTACAGTTTTTGTCTGTATTATGATATGCAATTGTACCCTCACAGTGTCATTTAGGGAAAAGCCTGCATTTGTCCTGAAAAGGATGAACCTGTGTAGTAAGGGTTACTTTCTTTGGGATTGTGAGTGTTGTTGCAGGTAGCGGAAGCAACGACAGAGATTAAGCTTTGCCTCAATGTTAAAATTGTTAAAAGCTGCTCCAGAGACCTGTATTCTAACATGACTTCTCCCATGAAGGAGATTCTGGAAAATGTGAAAATGAAGGTTGCAAAGAAGTTCCTGAGTTTTAAAGACAAAAATGTCTGTAAGAAACAGTAAGCGGGTGAACAGTAAATAAATGTATAGCCCAGCATATGGAATACTTATGATGACAGAAAATCCTGAACAGCTATTTACTGCATGAGACCTTTCCATCCTTCCTACTGAATGAAGACTTGTGCAGCAATAATGTTCACATAACAAAAGACTGTGTTGTTATACATACATGCAAGGGACAGAACTGAAATTGTACAAAACCCCACTTTCCTATTTATTTACCTTAAAGAGCTCAATTTCCAAAATTTTGGAGCTTGACCTCACAAGCATCTAAGGAAATGTTGAGAAGGGACGAATGGGATTATGTGCTTGTGATCACACATCTGGAACACAACTTGCATGAGAGCAAATGGACGTCTGGAAGGAGTACTGATTGTGGTAGGATACATGCTTCCTGCTGTCACTGAAAGTGTGGCATCCCATCATCCAGGTATTAAAGAACATGTAAAAACACTGTGAGCCCCAGTATTGACCCCTACCAGACACTGCTAATGACTGGCCTCCACCTGGACTTTGTGTTGTTGATGAGAACCTTCTGGGACTCACAATTCAGCTAATTTTCAATCCACTTCACTGTCCACTTAGCATAGTCCATGCTTCATTCCTTTGTCTGTGAGGACATTACAGGAGACGCTGTCAAAAGCCTTACTGAAGTCAAGATAAACATCATCCATCGCTCTTCCCTCATCCACTGAACCAGTCAGTCTCACTGTAGAAGGCTATCAGGTTGGTTAAGCACATCTTTGTCTTCATAAATTCAAGCTGACTACTCCCAGTCACCTTCCTGTCTGTTATGTGGTTGGACATGGTTTCCAGGATAACTTGTTCTATCACCTTCTCAGGGGTTGAGATGAGGCTGACAGATCTGTAGTTCCCCAATTCTCTCTCTTGCCTTTCTTGAAGATGGGATTGACATTTGCTTTGTTGTAGCTGTCAGGAACCTCTCCCAGCTGCCATGACCTTTCACAGTTATCAAGAGTGGCCTCACAGTGACGCTGGCCAGCTCCCTCAGCACTTGTGAGTACATCCTGTCAGGTCCTATGAACTTGTGTACGTCCCGTTTGTTTAAATGTTCTCCAGCTTGATCCTCCTCTACTTAGAGTAAATCCCCCTTTCTCCAGACCTTCTCACCAGTCTCTCAAGAACCTGCGATTACTGAAGGCAAAGCAGTAAAGACTGAGGCAAGGAAGGCATTTGGTACATCAGCCATTTCCATGTCCTTTGTCAACAAGTCTCTTTCTCCATTCAGCAGTGGGCCCACATTTTCCCTCATCTTCCTCTTGCTGTCGATATACCCAGAGAAGCTCCTTTTCCTGCATTTCATGTCCCTCACCAGATTCAACTTCAGGTGAGCTTTGGCTTTCCTAACACCATCCATACATGCTTGAACAGCATGTCCATATTATTGCTGGATCACTTGTCCTCTTACATTCTTCCTTCTTATGTCTGAGTTTTAAAGCCAGCTTGTTCCTTTGCCTTGATTCTCAAGTAGTTTAATAGCTCTGGTCAAAAATGTCAGGCTAAGGACATCGTCTTGGTGAAATATCAGACCGAATTATGTAGTGTCTAGAAGGTGACAGATGATTGAAAAACTGTGTCACAGGATGAGAAATGTTGGATACCATTAAGTAGGGGCATGCCTACCCTCCCAAATAATATATAGGCATCCCTTCTAGAGAGCAATTTGAGAATAAACATGATGGAGCTGCAGTAAAGTAACAGCAGAATCTGCTTTTGTGCGGAGGACTAGATATTTGGAACATTACTGGAAATAATCTAATATGATTTCACAACCTTTGAACACAGTTGATGTCCTTAGACCCTTTTCTCCTTTATTGGAACTCAGAGTTAAAAAAACCATCTGACTAATCATTTAAGAAAAATGAACCCTTGAAAATGAAGTAAATGCCTAAAACTTGGGCAAATTCATTAAACACATTTACACTTACAAAATTTACAGGGATTGTGATATTTTCTAGGAGAGAAACCATATTAAAAAAAAAAAAAAACAACAGAGAAATGAAACTAAACAAACTAAACTGACTTCCTTGTTCTGTAGTTATTACTAAGAAGGTGATGTGAGAATTTAGGGGTGAAATGACTCCTATGAGCAGCATGTGATCTAATTACTGGGTGTATTTACTGACCAGGTTCTGGAAACATTTTAGGACTATCATCCCTTAAGTTTTTCAAAGTCATCAATCTTGAAATGTCACTTTGCCTTAAAAAATAATTAGACATGGGCACAACCTTTCCTACCAATGAGCCATCCCTCCTATTTCAATGGTTTCAGAGAAACCAGCAGACCACCTATTTAGAGCATGGGCATACAGTAACACAGCATCATTTGGTAGCATCTCCTCATTATGTCTGTGTAACATCTATTAATCCTAGTTATTAAAAGAACTTCATGGCACAGAAATGATTGCTTGGTTCATATGAGTTTATTTTTCAGGGTTAATGACATTTTTTTGTAACTGTTGATAAGGTCATCACAGTCTGTTAATATTCCTTAAGAATTTCATTTTTTCACATGTAGTCATGTATTTTTGTTAAAAACCCTCTTATGTATGTCTACAAACTTGTTAATGTCTTACATTTTTATACTTCATTACCTAAGTACGTTGGTAAATGTACAATTTTGATTTACAACAAATGATACTTAAGAAAATACAACAAAAATCATGCATGCATTATAAATTCTGTATGTCAGCATGGTTCTGCTTTAGGGAGGATTTTAGTGAGGAACGTCAAGTCTGACTATCTGCTTAAGAAGGTGGAAGGGTGCTACACCCCTATCACGTAAAGACAGAAACATATACTTGACCTTGTGCAGGCTAGTTATCACAAGGTGACTTTAAGTGCCTGTGTATTGCAGGATTAGGGGATCGGCTACTCGAAGACTGTTTGTCCTCCTGTTGAAATTTTCTGCCTTTCCTTTGTGGGATTACAGCACATTTGGCAGTTCTCACCCTCTGAGAACATGACCCAGTGCAAGGGGCTTCTCTAGGAGGAAGAAGACACATGAGGTCTGTTCCTCTGTCATTGGTTCTGATCCCTTTTGTCAATTCAGGCCAACTTTACATGAAGAGTTAATATCCATAGTAGCCTCCTGCACCTTGTCCTCACACAGCGATCAATTGAAACCTTGTTCATCTTGATCAAGTGCTATTTAAAACACAAAGCAACCTAAAATGAAGCTGCCCTCACGTCATCTAACCCTCTCAAGTCTACTACTCAGAACTTCAATCTTTAAGTTCTTTCAGCCCTAGTATAACTAAACCAATTGACTTCTAAAAGACCACACAATCCCCTTGTAATAATCAAGCCTAAACAGCTGTTTGTGAAGAGACTCTGCAGCCAAAAGGGATTGTTTTGTCTCAACTCCAGGTCTCTGGAGCTATCCATGCAGGCCTTGAACTAACTCTTCTCCTAACTTCAGGAGAAGAACTGGCTTCAGCAGGTTATTAACATCAGATATAAAAGATTGACAATATATTTTGTTCAGTTTTGTACATTTTTATTTTTTAAGTTTTGTTTTAAAGAGCAAGTTATTTTAGGGACTTTTTGGGGGAGAGAGTCAGTGCCAGGGCATTCTGATAGGAATCTGTTTCAATTTCATCTGTTGGAGTTTCCTCCAGTTTTCCTCACTGGAGCAAGGGCTGCAATCCAGGTCTCTGGATCAATCACTTGAAATCATTTGCTGAGGATCTGCTCTGAGTAGTGTGGCTGGAACAGCTCCATTGGAGGATGCTCACAGCTCTGCACTCTCCTAGCACAGAGATGTATCTTCAAACACATTTTCCAAAGCAGGCAGAAGACAAATTTGAACCCAGGCCTCCAATATCCCTCTTTGTGGGCAAAAAAGGAAAGAAAACTTCAACTTCTGCTCAGTAAGTAACTTGCTGTGAAGAACTGGAGTAAGAACCCCTCTGAGGCCTCCTGCTCAATTCAGGATTGGTTTTTTCTTGAGGGTGGAAGGCCAGCTTTTAATCTTGTGTGTCTGTTTCTCTCCATGCACTGGGCAGGAAGACCTTGGGTGTTTGATTCAGACCCGTAGGTTTCCTTAGGCAGCACAGGAATGGCTGCTGGGCACACAGCTACATGGCATGAGCCTATGCTGGGGATGAGGTTAGAGGGGCGGCAGAGGAAGAGCATTGACAGCTGAGTGGCTGGGGGGAGTTTTTCCCATGTCAGAGGCTACAAAACAAGCACCATAGTCCTCAGTTTGTACACCCTCTGTCAATCCAGCTTGAAGTTACCTCCTATTAGAAGAGACAGGAGCAGGACTACTTTATTGGGGTGCTGTATCTTCTGTAACAGCAGATTTTCATCTCAGTGTACACAAGGTCTCCTTTATCCTTCTTTAACTAGTGGGCTTGTTGTAGGAAAGTTATACTAGTGGAATGTCTTAATTCAATCCAGGTTTGTTAGGTTTCTTTTCCACATTCATCCAGATCTGATATATCGTGTGGTGTATTTACTTTTTTTGAATGCTTGTCTAAAAAGTATGTGCACTGAGGCTGTTTCTCATAACGTGCTGACTTTTGGAACCAACTCTTTATTTACAGGCTTTGGCAAAATGGTTAGATTTATTATTTATTAACCAGAAAACTAACAGCCCTTTCTTTCAGAAAGGTACAGAGTTGCACACAGTATACTGTGCAACTGAAATTACAAGTCTGATTCTGGATTTTTTCATAATTCCTATTATCTTTGGTTTGATAGGTAAAGCCACTACCATTTTTGGAGATAGAAATCTTTTTCTTCCTTCCCTTTCACTTTCAAAACTTCCCTAACATTTTGTGAGGTCTTGTTGCATCAAGAATTTTTGTAAATTTTGCTTTGAGACCATAGTTAGATTTTTCTGTGCTTTGGGAAGAGGCTTTTCTTTACTGTGCTTTTAAAAATTATCCTACATAGATCTACTGTTCTCCTCTTATCGTGGGTTCCATAAGTAGATTTATATTCATCCTTATCTTCCTGTTTAGTATGCTTGGATATAACATCAGTTAGTATCTTAATTTGGTTTGAATTGTTTTGTCAATTTGGTTTTTGCAAGAATATGTCTTTACTTCTCCAATACCTGGCAGCTTGTGCAAAACCTCATACTTCATCATCACAGGAATATAATTGCAAGACATGCGTTTTGGAGGCATCAGAAATATTTACAATAAATAGTAATACTTTCAAATAATGCTTGAATATTATGTAAGCATATAAAGGTTTCAGAAATCCACGCTATTTAGACTACAGTGGAAACCAAGTTAGCAAAAGCTCAAGGTTTCCACATGTAGTCAGAACTATGGCTGTGGGACTATCATCTTCTGCATTCCCTATCAGAAGCTAGGTGCTAACAGAGCATGGTGCTGATGAGTACATTCTGACTTCTGGCCTTCTATTTTATCCAGAGCTGTTCATATTAGGCACCTTTTGGAAACATAAGAACGTGTGGTACTGAAAGAGCAACCCAACATTGCTCCAACATCATTCGTAGATGATTCAGGCTTGAGCACTGACCCTAGGAACCTCTGCCCTTAGGCTGTAGTAGCATGCACAACTTGAGCAGGCAGAAGCTGCCGCCACGGCCACCAGAAGAAGCAGTCCTGCCTTTCACTTATCATTCATTCCTGTCGCTGTGCTACCCCTCCCTTTGCTTGTGGCTGGGGAGCTGATCTGAATTAGAGCCAGCTATTATTTGGGCTGGGTTAGTCTTAGCTTGTATTGGTTCCTGATCTGTTTCACTGCAGGGCTGCACAAGATGATTTAGTGCCAACACAAAGTTGGGGACAGCATGGAGGCAGGGATGATTCAGGTGCCTGGAAAAAAGGGAGCTTAGACGCCACCATCTTAACGAGTTCATGAAACTCCAGCCTTTTTCTCAGTTGTGCTTTATAGTTCAGTTAATGAGGTCAGTTGAAGTGTTGCTGTTTGTCGTGTTTCAACTGTTCCTCATCCACCTCTACGTTAACAAGTGATCTACACTGCTTCCCGTTCCTCTGGGCTTTTCTAAGCACCCCTGCTTTCCGAGGTGGGATGCTGGCAGCACCGAGTTCAGTGAAGTGGCTATCACAGCTGCCTACGTTCCAGGCAGGACAGTGGAGTCTGGTGGTCAAAAAGGAAACTGCAACCAACAAGAACTCGCCTTCCATCCCTAAGACCTTCAGTCTCTGTTCAGTTTCTGTTCCATTTGCACAACAGCCCCACACAGGTTTCCTCTTGGCTGAACTGCAGCTGAGCAAACTGCTTAACACTGCATGTCCCTAAAAGCAGTCTCTATTTTGCTAACTGTAGAAGAGATCTTCACAGGGCTGATGCTTTCTCTTGGTGCTGTAGTTCTGGGCTGTGTTTGGTTTGTTGGAGTGCAGCTGCAGATCCAAGTTTCCTCAGACCCTGCAGTACAAGCTGATATAGCAGAGACCAGCTGGCATTGTTTCACTCTCTAGGACTCTTCTGCATAAAATGCAAGTAGGGGTGATGCCATCTGCCCCCAAACTCAGAGGAAGAACCAGCTGCAAATGCAGCTGGGACAAACAGCGACAGGAGCAGCTGTTGTTCAGCTTCTTAATCTCAGTTTTAATGCACACCTATATGCAACATGGTCCTATTTGCCTACTTTTCTTATTATTTACTTAGGTTGGCTTTTCTCAGAACCACCTCCCACCAAACCATGGTATTTCCTTCCACCACTTCATTGCGGTTGACTTTGCTCTGATCTCACCAGCCTTTGCCTCTTTAAAATAGAAATAATCTCTTTATAAACTAGTTTCATTGCACTCCATGGGTACCATTGCAAGGACAAGGATTATAAATATTAGAATAGTTGGCTGTGGAGGTTGTGAGTGATAGTGGGGAGATGGGAGGGACTCTGAGTAATATCTCAAAGATTAGCAAATCTTTCTCCCTTGCTCTAGAGAACTTCCATATGCAAAAGGGGTGTGTTATGGATATGGCTGTCAAAGTCTTAGGAAATTATGAAGCTTGTGGAATGGCAAGTTGTGAGATTAGACATTAATGTAAATTGTCCTGTACTTCTAGTAGGGAATAGTGTCTGTTGTGATGCAGTACTTGCGCAAAAGGAAAATCTCTTGTCAGGTTTTCAGGTCCCTATGTGTCCCCAGGTTTCAGCACAATATGGTCATGCATAAAGATTTTAGGATTCAATTCCCCAAATGATTAGTCTCACTACGAACCTTTTAAAAAAATGAATAGATTCAAATCCATGGAAATCTTCACTAGCCAGGCATCAATATTCTGAGACTAAAGAGAGTAGTGATTGAAAGAAGCAGGTATTTGTAAAGCGTATTATTATTTATCAAGGTGAACCTAAGGGAAATGCTTCTCTGATTCTAGCTCTTTAATTTTTAATTATTTTTTTTGTAAATTGTTTTCTTCTTATAATCAGAACAAAGATAATTCATGTCTCAGATTTAAATTCTCAACTTAGAATAGAAAATAGAGGCTTATATTCTGTTTTTCATAAACAATTTAGCACTTTGATTTCAGAAAATGTACGATATGAGTTAGCTGCGTTGGGGTATAATTGCATTCTTGTTTTGGTCCTCAATTCAGTTTTATGTCTGACTCATCTGGGAAGATCTTGTCTTTCTGGGAAAGAGATGGCAGCAAATCAGTTGGGAAACCGCAGATTTCTTCAGATCTCACATTCATCTGATTTCACAGTATGCCATTTCTAAGCTTGTGTCTTCAGTGTTGTATCAAATGTTATGTCTCTTTGCATTCCAGGAAACACCATGGGTAAATATGCAATCTCTCAGAGATACAAGAAATCTCATTTTTGAGATAAAGGGCAGCAAATACAACAGGATAAATGCATACTCCTGGTTTACCCAATGGGGAAGCATTACTGAAATATAGAAAAAGGCTGAGGAAAGTTATAAAATGTGCTGCCTAAAGATTGTTTTCTTGATCTAAAGACTGCCAGAAGCCTCTGAAAGGGTGCCATGTTGCAGAACAAAGAGCCAAGCATCGTGTGTATGTACTTGACAGGTTCACATACTGCTGATGGGGGATACTGGTGTTTTCTTAAAAGAGAGTTGTAGAAGCGGAGAAGGCTGCTGGGACGTGGTATTATGCAGGTCAGTCTTCTGCTTGAAGCTGATCTATTGCCTGACAAGATCAAGTCTGATGTGACCTTCAAATGGAAGTGACATGAGAGACAGCAAGAACAATCTCCTGATTATCAGTTCCCCAATAACAACTGTAGATAACATAAAACAAACAAAAAGATACATACCCAAGACTTCTCAGCTGTAGCTCAGAATCCCTGTCCACTCACTGACGGTTTGCAATTGTTTTAAATTATTGGGTACTTAGGGAAGCAAGGATTGCTCTGAGAAAATACTTACAAACCTAGTAAGTAACTGCAGTCGAGCTTTTTTAATAGCTGGGTTTCCTTGGTGGTGCCTATTTAGGCTGACTGTGATTTAAGGTTTAAAAAAAATTGGCTGTGCTCTTACAAATATGAGGTCAGTGAGTAATTTGGTGAATAGTGATTTCACAGGAGTGGCAGCAGACTATGTTAAAGTCAATGCTGAGCAATACAGCTTGCTTCTGCATGCCATTGAGGTGCTCTGTCTAAAGTGGGGCTGTCTGTTTAAAGAGCAACTTCTTGTGCTCATTGACATTATAATCACAACTGTTCACTCCCCAGCACCTGAAGATAGTCTTCAACAATGTTAAAATGAAGTTACCATTTGTATAGAGTTCAGTGGTTGCATCAAACCAATGTACTACCATTATTGGTTTAAACTGAGATGTAAATGAAAGTAATAGCAGAAGTAACAGTGCTGCAAGGCTAAGGAACAAAAACTGTCTTCTGTTTCAGAGTTTCGGTATTTCCTCATCTTTTGTTTCAACAAGACTCATTTTAGCTTCAGATGATGCATATCTTGAGATCTTTTGGCACCGTGTGTGCGATGTTAACCATCTGAGCAGGGTACATTTAGAAAGCAAGGGTTGGAAGGTGTTGTGAAGGGAGGTGGTTCTTGTTTTTCTTCTTCTTGTTCTTGTTATTTTCCCTTCCCTTCCTTTCCCTTACCTTTCTTTCCTTTTCCCCTTCCCTTCCTTCCCCTTCCCTTCCTCTCCCTTCCCTTTTCCCATCCCCTTCCCCTTCCTTTTCCCTCTTCCCCTTCCCTCTTTTCTTTCCTCTGCAGGAATGGTTGGCTGGATGGTGGGCCCAAAGAAGGTAGAAGAAGGTGTGTGTGGGGACTAATTCAGTGTTCTATTGTCATAAACTGTTCTGCCAAGTAACTCTTTCCTCTAATTTTTGTCTAACATATTTTTGCTGAGGAAGAGCTTAATTTTGGTGTGCTACCGAATCATGTGGTGTTGCACCTTAATTCCTCTAGGCCTGAATGTTAAACGTGGCCCAATTTGTGCCTTTTTCTATAGCAAAGAGAGAAATAAGCAAAGAAACCTAGAAGCAAAATCTCAGATGATGTTATCTGTCCAGACATTTATGTGTAACTAAAAATTTAAAAAACATCAGGGAACACTTCTGGACTTGGATTTTATTTTTTATTTTTTAATCTTTTAAATTATTAGAGCCACTGCTGGCATGGTTTTGGTCCAGACAAACTACCATTCTCCCAGGCCAGTTCTGGGCATAGTTCAGGAGTCACTGCTGGCCCAAGACCATTCCTGGTAAACCACTTGGAATGTGGCCACCCTGGTTTAGAGGATTTTATGGGCTCCAAGATTTCACTGATATATCCTACTAGCTCACCCAATGACTTGTTTTTTATTAGAATACTAAACTGCAGTTCCTGGAAAGAAATTAAAACTTGATTTTGATACCAAAAGAGATGGAATATTCTCCACTTTTTATGTGAATGTATTCCTCCTAATCATTTGAGCTTACTGTCAGTTTCAAAATACATGGCTCCAATTTCCAGTCACTGATTGTTACTTTATTTTACTTTTCTTCTGTTGGCCTATGATCATTCAGGGCCTCCTGTTTCAGAAGATACTTATATGCTGTAAGCAAACTGATTTTTAAAACAGATTGTATTTTTCAGGTCTTTGTCCCTAAGGCATTTTCTACAGCTCTGTAATAAATACTGCTGCTCTCTTGTGTATCAACACCCATGTTCAACATTCTTTTCAATAAGGATAGCTAATGCAGTTATATTCTAGTCTTAGTTCTCAGATCTTTCCTCCATACTACTTCTCTCTGCATTATTTTCCAAGCCATGCTGATGCTGAGCATTGTGCTTGGAGAGTTTGTCCAGCTTCCCTCTCCTTCAGTTCCTCACAGAGTCACTGCCGTCCAGCTCCTGATGCTGCAGGCAGAGCCTTGGTTTTCTTCTGCAGTTGTATGGTTGGCTACAGTTTGTTTGTAAAGGTCCTGGTAATCCCAGAATGACTCAGATCACTCTGTACAAGTGCCCTGTCCACTCAAGTAAATCTAATCATGCAAATCTGTGCTGTCCACAAATGTTTCGGGAAGTGATACTTACAGCCTTGAAACAATTTTACTATCTCCATTTAATAATATCCACAAATATAATAAAGATGTCGCACTAACAAAGCCCTGCAAAAGCATCTGTCAGCAGCATCCATTGACCTTTATTTCCATTTTTTAAAATTTATTTAGTTTTTATTCTACACTGGGTTGCTATCTCTTCCCTCTTTTTCCCTTTATTAAATATTTCTTTGAATACTGTCCATTTTGTTGTTAATATGGAATGTTTTAATTTAAAAAAAAGGAATAATTCAGCATATATTTAAGGAGCTGCTACAAATCACATGCTTAGTGATGACATTAAGGCTTCAGCATCACGTTCTCTAGGACAGATTTCTCTGAGTATGGAGTGGTTTTTCAAGACTAAAAAAACTTTAAATAAGGGAATGTCCTGCGCCAATTTCACTGTAAACTACAAGGGGACAATGTCAAAATGGCATTATCTGGCAATGGAAATAGAATTTGAAAATGTAGGTAGTATTGTGGACAAGCTTTTGCCTGGCCAATTCTGCATCCGCATTGAAGTCTTATAAAGGATCCATCTAATTCTAAAACCCAATGTACTAGAGAGAAAATCAAATCAACAACAATTTAACCGAAGGGGCAGTTGATGAGTATGACTGGTTGTAAATCTGGAGTAAAGTCTGATTGTAATTCTGGAGTAAAGTAGAAGTTAAAGCTTTCACCTTCATCTGTTATGACACATTACAGAACAAAGCCCTTCATGAAGCTAAAACTTCTCAAGTTTCCTTAGGCCAAAGACATACACATAGTTTACAGAGTCAAAATAAACTATTAGCTTTTAAAATAAGCAAACAGCTTTTAAAAAATGTCTAATCCATTTCTATTTGTTATTAGCCCATCTGGTCAGTTATGTGCTTTGCAGCATGCCTGCTAATAATCTAAAACTTTCTACTGTTATAGTCCTGACCATCCAGTTCACTTCCACCTATTTACAGTAACTTTCCTCTTTACACTTTAGCTCTGAAAATACTTGCTTAGAGTAATAAGTATTTTCAAGTCTATAGTTTCTTGCTTTTCCTGTTCAGTCTTGAATTCAGAAATAAAGTTCTAGAAGCTGTGCAATTTTACTTTTCAGAGATTTAGCCTATCTCTTAAGTTATAGAACTTTGCACTGTATAAAATGTGAGCCAAACACAATCTTCAAGTATAGTCACATACTTAGGAAATAATTGCTAGCATTACCTTACAAGTACAAATCAGTAGCTGGGCTTTCCTTGTGCTCAGCTCTCACGCTGAAGAATACCAAAGACAGTGCCAGAAACTTGAAAGCTATTCACTTTGCATGGATGAGACATGCATGATGCATGGGACAGCCTCAGGCATATCCTGCAGAAGTAAAGGATGGTTTGTTTATCTACAAGGAATATTCCTGTCAGTAAAACTATTGCAATTTGCAAATGGTAATGAGTACACTATGCAACAGAGAGATAGTATCTACTGAAAGGACCCCACTTTAAGGAACAGTGTGATTTCTGGATCCACAACTTGTTCAGAAGGGTTAGTGAGCTGAAGTAATTTTATGCCATAACAAATCTTTTAATCATTTAGTGGTCTTCTTGTTTTCTTTCCACTGCATCCTTTGGGAACATTAGGATTATCTATGTGTTCTGCACTCTTCCCCATACCCCCAAATTAAGATGTATGCTGTATCTGCAGGGATCTTAAAGCAACAAATTTGGAATTTGGGATGGAATTTTTTAATTTCATGATACCAATGTGTGAGAAGCCAAAGGAACAGCTTGAACAAGCAGGCAGCTCTTAATTATCTGCACACCCAACCTGAGTTGAATTAGGCAGAGGCAAATTAGAATGGAAGTTGCAACACGGGGTCACAGCACAGGCTAGTTTTAGCCTTCCAAAAGTCTAATGTAAAACTCTGGGATGCTGTTACCAACCTGTCCTTCAACTCCCATGCCCAGAAAAACCTAATGGGTGGAAAAATTGCTGTGCAAAGCTGTGGTTTGTCATTGTGGAGAGAACAAATAGCCTTGTTTTTCCTTCCCTTCCCCAGCATCAAATGTACAGTGTAGGGCCATGTGGAAAAGTTGGCAAATTCAATGGAAAAGGAAAGCAGGGACTGCTGAGCAGGGACACTCAGAGTTAATATACTTTCAGCAGTATTAATTCTCTTTTGCACCCTATTGTTTTCATCTGCATGTAGCAGGAGTCAGAGTTCCTTGTGGAGAGAGTTAAGCCAAGACAGCACAGCCACTGAATAAGCTCCTCTGCAGTGGCTGAGAAGGGGCTTTGCCTTGTGTACACGGGGATTTGGGACTGGAGTCCTGAGTATTGCTTTTTTTCAGACACTGTCCCACTACCTCTTCATTTTGCTGGTCTCACAGCCTGGATGCCAAGAAGTTGCTTCCTGCTGGTAGATGCAGTGGAGCTGCAACAACTCATCTTTTTCAGATGAAACCCACTTGGCTGCATCCCTGTGTTTACATGGTAGACATAAACTGCAAACCTCTGTGGTTTGAATCCAGATCATTAGATTGAAACCAAAATCATTAGGCTGATTGTCTACAAGACATCAGGGAGCTCTCCCAGAAATCTCAGGCTACAGTATATGCTACCCATAGTGGCACTCAGCAATGATGTAGAGCAGTAATCTGTAAGATGTACCAGCAGCCTAGCTAGAGAAGATAAATCCAGGTTAGATCAGAAGACTAAATGCTTCCTTATAGGGATAATGCAGGCA
>JANHGB010028446.1:0-16621 GCA_026283785.1 Coracopsis vasa | reverse complement strand
GCCTATACCACCCAAGGAGACCTTTCACTGTGCTTTTTGCAACCGGATTTGCCTATCCCACACTGGCCTTTTTAGTCATCAGCGCACTTGTAGTAAGCATGGGTAAAGCCCTTCCCAAATCTTTGTTCGCAAAGTCAAACCATCAAATGCATAACTTTCTCTTTTTCCTTAGTCATGGAAAACACCTGCAAGATACCTCCTTGGATTGCACATGCAGCCGAGCAGTTACTTGCTTGATAACTCACACTGAAATCTTGTTCTGGCCTCACCACAGGGAGGTTGTCCCATTCTACCTGAACAAGAAGAGCAAGTCCAGTAACACCAACCAGGTTAAATAGTCAAGAGTTCAGAACTACAGGCAAATCTACAACTACAAGCAAATCAGGGACTGAACCAAAGAGATGTGAGGTTCAGCATGCAACTTCTGCCGAGTGCTTTACCCAAAGCACAGTGCTTGCAGGAGGACATGAGTGGAATGAAGGTGATCAGAGAGCTGTGTGGGCAACAGATGTGTCAGAAGGAGGTAAATTCTTCAGCCATAGTATCGGTGCCCTCTGCATTTCCTCCTGGCTAGCATCTGGGGTTGAGAACAATGTTCAAATGGATCATTCTGCTCTTTCCAGACAAGAATAAAGTTTTTTCCTTTTCTCACTAGAAACCTAACGGAAAGCTTTCAGACATGCTGAAATGTTCTGCTTCTCCATTGTGTTCATTGTGTTGTGAGATATCTCCCACATGTGGATGGAGGCACATAGGAAGGAGACCCCAGGGGGATGGAAGGTGTCTGGTTGGAGCACAGCTCCCAGCAAGTAAGAGCATTATCACCAGCAGGCAGGATCTCGCATGGCTACATCATCATGAGGCTGTGGCCTGGAAACAAAATCATGAAGACTCAGGGTTGAGGGGTGCCAATGAAGCCAATGTAAAAATATCAGACGTCTGCAATTAGTTCCTGGGAAATTAATGATGAAGTTCCAGTTGTTATTGACTTCTATTTACACTGTCTATTTGAGAAGGATTTGCTCCATTACAAACGTGGTTCCAGATAACAAAGTCTAATGGCTTTTTCCATCTTTTATACTTCTTTGATCCTTAAGCACACACAAAGATAGAAAGATTCAGATCCCCAAAGTATTCAGTATATCACATTTCTTTTTCTTCCAAATGGACATGAGGGGTTGCTCAGAGAGCTATAGGGATTGAAATGGATTTTGTATTCTCTTTTCCTTGGTCGCTTGAGGACACAGTGATAAACAAAGAAGAGAAACTGTGAATTCTGATGTTTGCAGTAGGGTAAGTAATTAAGAACTGTTCAGTGTATAAGGGGAGTTCTCAAGGTTGCTGCTGCTAACAACAGAAGTTCGTAATTAGTAGTATTACTTTGCTTAGTGTCACAGATTAATATGACTTTCTTAGGGCATTTAAAGTATCAGTACTATTTCAGACATGTTAGAATGTTTCTGGTTTGGTTTTGTCTATGCTTTTTATATAGGAAATTAAGGAATACACATGAAAGAGGCTTAGAAGGAAAGGAAGGAAGCCTATAAAGAGCAAAACAAAAAATATAAAAGCCCACAGTGGAGAAAAAGGCAAGAAAAAAGAAAGAAAAAGAATGAATCTTGAGATAAATAAGGTATATCAACGCTGAAAAAAAGCTATACTGCAAATACAAAAAGATCCCCGAACGAAAAGGCTAGATATGGCAAATAGCTGTTTCTCTATACTCTGTCATTGTACGGCTTCCCTTTCTACATCCTCCAGATTAGGGTGAGTAACCTTATTTTTGTAGCAGAACTAGTGACACATAGCACACAGAAAAAAGGTAGTAGTGGCAGCTAGTAAGAATTATGTTACCCATTATGGGTAAGTGACCCAATTACTTCACCCATGAAGGGACTGGGACTGTGTGGTTAGGAGTGTGATATAGATCTATAATCTGGCTAGTGATGTCTTACTGTGGGAAGTCTGTCTGTATAATACTTCAGAGCTCTTTAAAAAGATTTTCTCTTCTGTTTTGTAGGTAAACAGTGACAAGGTGCAGTCTACAATATGTCACGGTTTTGCTTTAGAAATTCTACTTTAGGAAAGGGAAGAAGCGATGGCATGACACATAATTATACATTATGTGTGTTTCAATTTCTCAGCTAAAATATTTGAAATTTTAATATTTTAAAACTTCCTTTCTCTGGAAACTACAAACTACACGTTATCATTATTTCTTTATTTATATTCAAAATAAGAGTAATTAAGAGCCACAGTCCCATAAAACTAGGCTCAAGCCTCTAATAAATTAATATTTTTTTCCTCACCTTCTATGGTTTTGGTGGATTTCATGGGAACATTTTTAAGAAGCTGCATAAGTAGTGACATGCAACAATAAAGATCTAACAAGTCGCAGTGAGTGAAAATCAGCTTTCTGCTTTAGGGGACTTGAAGTGATTGCCGATGTTGCAGTGAATTCGGTTCACCGCATGTTAACCTCAGAGAAACAGCATACTTGTACACAATACCTTATGAGGTCAAAGGAGCATACCTTTACCTCAGTCTTGGATGCCAAGTTCAAAGAGCTGACATCCACCCTTCTCACCCTCTCTTTTGGAGAGCAATTGACCTAGAACATTATGTTTCTAAAGTTCTGGACTGTTGTAACCTACGTATTGAAAAACACCTACTGGGAATGAGTAGGGACTCCTGAGACACTAACATATAAAAGCATCTTGACTTAATTGGGGAGGAAGTTGTTCTCTGGTTGTATTGCCAGTGCCACAATATTTTTCTTCACATTAATTCTGCTTCATGTCTGAAATGTTACTCTGGGAACTGCTGCCAGATGTTGTTTGGATGAAGGTGACAGAAAATGTTATAATACTAGATGAGTCTGGCATACATGCATCACCTATAATAAAGCTCTACCTGCAAGAGCAGTGATAATTTACACAAACTGATGAGCTTTTGCTGGAGAAGAAGCTATGGCCTGCACTGCATAAATAGCATGAAATTCTATATCCCACTGAGAGCTCACTGTGAGCATGTATCTAATTGCAAATTTATGAGTAATGGTATAAATTTATGCTGAAAATATTAAGAAGTTTTCAGCCTTGAGAAAATGTAATTTGGTGTTTCCAGTGCTCAGTCTTAAGTATAAAAAGTGTTTGGTAGCTCTGATCATAAAGCAAAGATGACTGTATAGATGATTCATAGTCCTTTCAATAGCATACATTTCAAGAGAAATATTTTATTTTAGCTGTGTTTTCTTCCTCCTACAGTTGATCATAGCAATAATTTGCTTTTTGTTACTCTGCATTCCTTCTTCTGCCTCCTTTTTTCCCCTTTCCTTTTTTTCCTCTGTGCCCTATTATTCTATGTTTGCCAGTGAAAAGGAGAACAGAAAATAATGTGTTGTCAGATGTTTCCAAAACAAAAAATACATGTTGGCAATAACCGAAGAAGGAAATTGTCATTATGACCCTTGGTTCCACTATTATCTGTATACTACCGTATGTTTATCTAAAAATATATGTGGAATATATATATTGACATACAGACACCTGTACACATACAGATACATTTGTAGAGAATGTGCATAGCACATTGCTGTACACTATAGCTGAGGTGTAAAGTGTCTCAGAAGGCATTTAAATTACAAATACTCCTATTTTAAGTCCCCAGAGTAATTCCACTTTAAGTGAGATTAAGACACAGTATAACTATTATGAATGGGACTATTATTCAAGTTAGATGACAGTTCCCATTATAAAGCCCTGATTGTGGTGGCTTATAATTTTGCTGAACTTTAATCTTCCAGGATGACGTGTTCGTCACTAGCAGGATGGGGCTGGAGGCTATATGGTTCAGAAGGATGGTTCAATTGTCAGAAATACAGCCTGTCTCTGTGAAGTTTTATCTCTTCACAGCATATTCTTGCTCCACATTACTAATATCAACAGCTACATCATTGGCCCTGGGCTCAGTCTCTCCTTGATGCCCGTCAACAGAAGGATGAGGGTCAAGGTCAGACATGAAAGAGCAAGACTGGGGAGTACACAGAAGGGAAGGTAGTCCTGCTCCTATTGTGAACTCTGTTGAGTTCTCCTTCTGCTTCCTCTTCCCATTTAATATTTGAACCCTATATTTCCAGTCTCAACAGCAGGACAAAGGATGAACTACTTTGCTGCCCCTGTTACTTAAAGAGAATAAATGTACGTATCTATTTCAGCCAACAGTGAGAAGGTTGCAAGTGAAAAACTTGATGTGACACAACCAATTTATGCCAAAGCAATTTGTACTCCTCATTTTCTGGGTCCTGAGGAACAAATTTGCAGAACTGCTGAGTATTCACAGCATCAATTGTCACCAAGAGAGTTTATACAATTAATTACAATACTAGCTATCCTAAAAATAGCCCAAAACCACAAATCAGTTTTCTCAGTGGGAAACCAAAACTGAGACATAGTCCTGACTGCCCACAATGTTATGAAACCAAGTGATTCATCTTTTGCAAGGCTTCCAGATACTACTGTGTTGAAGAACATGGCAAAATTAATGAAGGTATTGGTAACACTGCCTGGAGTTAACAGTAAATAGACATGCCTACATACAGAAGAAAAAATGAATAAAAATATTGACTACCTGGTCAATGAAAGTGCCATCCATTCTGTACATTGAATAGGTCAGGGATTTGCTACTGTGGATCATATAGAGATTTCTGACTAACAAACCTTTATGGGCAACTTGGGTAACGTTTTCTCCATGTTTGACTTCTTTGCCTTGGTATGATACAAATAACTTGTGGATTTGTGTATTTTTGCAGTGAAAAAAATCTAGCAATTGAACCACTGCAGACCAAAGCAATAATTCTGCATTGTACACAGGTGGAGGCAAGAGCAAAATATTTCAGTTAATGAGAAATTATGGCTCTTTTTTCAATGCTGCATTGAACAAGAAATGTTATTTTTTTTTTGTCACAGATCTCTAAATCAGCATTAAGATTACCTTGTCAAAAAGTTTGCTGCTTGAAGTTAAACATTCATCCACATGGACCATAACAACAAAACAATCAAAAACTGCAGATCGTCAGTTCCTGTGTATCTGTACTATTGTCACAGTATTTTGGGATGCATAAAAGGTATTGTAAGCTAAAAGATACAGGTGTCAGTTGTCTGTGGGAGCTGTGCTGGCAGCATGTATTCAGAAAAAAGATTACTTCAGAAAATTTACTCTTCAACAAAATAGAGAGGAAGCTGTTTAAATATGAGAGAAGACCATACATCTGCTGACTCAGCACAGAGTATAGAAGACATGTTGTAACTTGGAACCCCAATGAAATTCGTTCAATTACAAAACCTCATAATGTCTGGGGACTGAGCTTGGCCTATTACACCACTGATCTGAGCACAGAGATGAATATTTTAGAAATTCAGGCTGGCAAGAAATAGAATCCACAAAATCAAGGAAAGACAAAATGAATTAGAATATCCTGCAATTTTGAGTAGTGCACATATGATTTCTTGCTCCCACTGCAATACTAGCTATCAAATAAAAACAATTTGTATGAAAATGTGCTATTACTGGCTCATCAGTAGTCATACAGAACTTTTTCAGTGTTGTTCCTTTCTCTGCTTGCTTTTCTGACACTGTTTATGTGCAGAAGTTTGTTTCCTAGTTTATTCCATAATCTGTTTTTTCCATTAATTCTTTTAAAATACCTGGGAAAGCAGGCACTGATGTTAGCTCATCTTCAATTCACATTATACAGGCTCTTCCATAAATAAAACAGAGAATAGTATATTAAATTTAATAATAGGTGGCACAGATGGGCTACTAACTGTATTAGGGTAGGAGTCTAAATAAGATTTTGCACAACTGCTACCCCCGATGCTGTAGAAGATCCCAGCTCTGCCAGGATTGCTTACTCAGTACCATGACCACCAGCCCATGCCATTCCCTCCACTCTTGTGCTCTACAGAATAGAATCATAAACACCTACACTACTTAAGTCAGTTCCCTTTCCCTCCCTTTCTCCTACCACAGTTCTTCAGATATTTAAGGCCAGGCACCCCTTACTAGTCTCTCCATAAAAAACTCAGCTTCTCAAACAAAGAACCTTTTGCCTTGCTGTGCATGGGACACAGCCCAACACACCAGGAGCCTTTACTTTTTCTTGTTCCACTCCACTTCAGGTAAAGGTTTCCAAGACGGCTGTGTTCCTGCTATGCTCTGAGTGGTTCCCCTTTGGAAGACAGCAGCAGCTCCCTAAATCTGCCTGCAAGCTGGGTCTTCAGAGAAGCAAGTTAGCAGTGATGACTGGAAATTTTTAGCTCTGAGGCACCTCTAGTAAATGCAGGTCACTTGTCTGGGCATAGATGTCCAATACCTTTTTAGATAACTCATTTTGCTCCAAACATGTGTCCACAGAGGTTGCATACAGAAGACTGGAGAAACTCATTTTTCTGAAATGGAAGGCAGGAGGATATCCCAGGGCATCTAAAATGTTATCATACATCTGTGTTTAGCTGACTAAATGGTGTGGTCTTACAAACAGTAGTTTTCAGCATGGACTGGAGATTTCTCTGTTCACTAATATTTGGATCTCCCATTTTGAGATACATTTGGGTGATGGCTGTCAGAGGGGAAATTGCTTTCAGAGCCTGGTGCTCTCAGAATGAAATACCTGACGCTAAAATATTTATGTGGAAGACATAGATTTTTTCCATTAATCTAGTTACACTCAAGCAGCCTCAGGTATCATTCAAAGCTAATGGTATACGTCACACAATTTGCTCTGAAATGAGCATAGTCACCTTCTTTATCTAGACTGCATGCAAAGACACACAAACACATGCATATATATATTTACATATATGCACATATACATACATGTATAAATACATATATATAACACACACAAGATAGCTATATAAAAAGAATTATAAACCCCTCTGTATATAAAATCAGCCAGAAGGAAGAACTTCAGCAATTCAGAGAAGAGTGTGAGCTTCTCAGCTATTTCAGGCTAACCAATAAGTGAAAAAGATAAATGTGTTAACTACTTTCTCAAGTAGAGTCTCAGGGGATGTTGAATGGAAACATATGCCAATAACCGTAAAGGGCGACTGCTGCTCACTTTCAATTGCAAAATATATGAGTAGGTTTGGGTTTTGTTTTTTCTTAATACTGTTTAAACTAATACTTTAAAAATAGCAATGTAAAATGCAAATAATAGAGTATTGCAACAATCATAACTATTGTAAATATGCAAAGGCTGTATATTTGAGTACTGTCATAATATTTATTTTAGAAAGCTCAGAAACTACAGTTCCAGTACCTGTATCATTATTTCACTATTCAGCAGCCACTGTAGTTTAGGTCAGATTAAGAGTTAATTGACTACTGCTCCTCTTATTTCCTGTGCCTCTGTCCTTCATATTTTCTACATTGAATTCGCTAATAAATTTGGTTTTTTCCCATGAATTCTTCCTGTTCTCATCTTTAGCTCTACAGGGCTGGGCAAGGCTAACATTAAAAAATAAAATATTTTAACAATTATATTTACTACAAACCTTACAAATGTGAAAATATTTACAGCCATGTACTTAAGGGAATTCCATAGTGCACAGAACACCCTAGTCTGGGAGCACATACATAGTTATATGCTGGAGTTTATCAATTCTGTACTGTGGTATTCTGGACTATGATTATAAAGGAAAAATAACTGTTGTCTTTCCTCCTTTTAGTGTCCATACATTATGGACACCAAGATCGCACTCAAATATTTCTAGTCATCTTCTTCCCATAAGTGTTGAAATCTTTTTTCTATTTATATTCCATTGGATTTGTCACACCTAAAATACGACAGACATGTTTCCAGAGAAAATATGGATGTTTTTTCAGTATTTCTCAAATGTGATGATTCATAGATATTTATCTTGCTTAGAAATATCAGCTTGCATCTATTTATTCCTATATAATCTATGATCCAATACGTCTCATTTGTATGACATGATATGTTCATTTCCAGTGAAAAGGGTTATCAGCATCCTATATTGTTGTCCTATGACTGTCTCTTCTTCTTTGTTACATTTTGAATAACTGTTAGAAAATTAGAATCACAATTGAAGGAAAATTTGGAGTATTAGAGATATTAATTCTTTATAATTTTCTTTTAAAAAGAGTAAACACCTCATTAGTTTTATCACTGAAAAAGGCTGCAGCAACAACCCAACATGGCTTCTGGAGGACAGATTATGTAGGTCTCTGCTCTAGAATATATCGTGTGATGAAAAAGAATTCACAAGGAATTCAGGTTTTCATTCATTATTTCATTCATTATTTGTATTTATTTTGTTATTTTCTTGAGGTAGTTAAAGATTTCTTCTTTTACTATGACCAAAATAAAAATTAAATCTGTAATAAGATGCATTTCTTTTAATCTCAAATTTAATCACTGGCCTTCAGTGCTGTTTCTACACTTAGGCTTGCTCTCAAAGCTCACGTGAACTGAAAAGTCATCCACTTGCTTTCATTCTCTAACAGCCTTTCAAAGTCTTACTTATTACTGTGCAAAAGCTTATTACATTTTGATACCACTATCCTGTTATATTACCTTTATAAATTTGTTCACAGCTGTACACCCATTTTCCTGCCTATCCTTGCTGTTTAGGCAGTAGACTCTCTGTTATAAGGGCAGTGCTTCACCAGCCATGTGTTGTGTACCATACAGCATCAAACCTAACTGGAGTATCAGGACACTATTCTCATAAAAATAAGTGCTGGAAAATGCAGAAGACTGCATATCAAACTCAGTATTACTTTTCATTCCAGGTGAACTTACTGAGCTAAACTATGCGCCTGTGCATTTTGAGCTATAGTTTAGAAACCAATTTTGATCTAGGTTCATTCACTGCCTGACATTTCATCAAGTATTTCTATATTTGTGTCCACTTTAAAATCATAAGAAGAAATCTGATTCTTTAAAAGAGCCATTTCCAAGACTGTAGTAAAGATGACTTGGAAAAGGCCCATTAATGACAAAAGTATTAAACATTCTTATTTACTTTGTGGCTGTTGTTGTCTTTTAATTGATTGACAAATTCCCAGAAATCAATTTCAAATTTAACAAGCACATTGCAGAACCTGAGATTAAGCAGCTCAAGCATGTTTTTCAGAGGTTTCTTCTGATGTAGTTCCCAAGTGGTGGGCATGTGCATTCCTGGACTTGGCCAAGTTTCTAATACTTTTGTTGCAGCAGTGTCCTAAGGTTAGAGCATCAGTCTTCTGCTGCTTTTTGAATATGTACTTAGAAATCCATAATAGGTTAAAAAATAAAAATAAAAGAAACTATGAGAAAAACACTTTAAGAAAAATATCAAACCAAATTATAATATAGCAAGGCACAGATTTTTTTGGTTTAGTGCAAAACAGAGGGATGAAGGAGAACTTGGGTATGAAAACACATAATAAAACAGTACCTGCACCAATGATGGAAGAAAACAAATGAGGAAAGTAATTGCAAGAGAAGTGGGATTCATTTCAATCTTTCTGCAAAATTACAATTTTCATTCAGCTCAAAGTGTTCGTGAAATATTTTAGTTCTCTTTCATACCATTTAAACAATGTAGGTCAATTTTTAGGAAAAAAATGCCATTTTGAATCAAAAAGTCAGTGTTTCATTTTATAAATGTCAAAATGAAATGGTTTGGCATTTCTGAAATGAAACATTTCATTTCAGAAAGGTCAAAATGATATGTTTTGACATCTTTTAAATTCCTCCCCTCTTTGTTCTGACCAGAACTATTAACCAAATTCAACCTTTATTAGTTTGAGGCCCCTTTAAGCTCAATTTTCTATCCTAACTGCTAGTCATAAAATAAAATTTGCTCAGTGTCATTACAACAAAGAAAACAATACGATCTTTAAAACTATGCTGTAACTGCTTCTGCTTAGATACTCACTATCACCCTTCTGCTTAGACACAGCCTCCAGCATCACAGTATCCACCCACATACTTTCACAGCTGTGAAAGCTGGCTTTTCCCTACTGCATGCCTTAAATTAAAGACAGTAGCAAAGTCAAAGGCACAATGTCTCAATTAAACCAGAAGCTGGACAGAGAATTACTTGTGCTAATGGACACTTCTCAACATTTTTATAGTGCATATATATTGCCCAGGTGTTACAATTACAGTCACTATAAAAATGCTTATAGAAGAATAAGTGCACCATGTGAATCTAATGCAGAGTAATCTGTCCATTGCCCTTAGCAATAACATGTCAGCACTTCTTTTCTGTGTCTCATGAGCAGTTCAAACTCAACCCCATATTGTTAGTTTAGCATCTTATGAATAAATAAATCATATTAAGCACTGCAGCAGAACTGAGGTCAAAACAATGAATAAGTATAAATAAGAGAAGTTATAGTGTCTTGCTGGCTTGTTAGAAGATATGCGTAACAGACTGATAGATCACCTTACAACTATCCTGCCAGCCATCACAGCAGCAGCACAGGGCAGGCAGAGGACAAGAGCAATAATATTGCGCTGAGTGCTAATGGACTGCACCAGATTTACAGCAATATCATACAGAAATATCTAGCCATTTAGTCAGTGGTTCTTCCATGAGTGTTCCCAGAGCAGCAGAGAGAATGAAAGGGAGTTATTCCTTTTGCATATGTTAAGGACAAATCCAAGGAAAACAGGAAGAAGGGAAGTGAAGCTGAGACTTTCCCCCTGCCTCCCAACCATACAGGGTAAGAAATATGATGGATGGCATAGTTCATATCTTTCTGCCCATGATCCAGCTGAAAAAATATTTTTCCTCAAGGTATTTCCTGAAATTTGCTCCCTGACAAGCCCAAACAACCTGAGTAGAAAAATCTACATACGTCCAGGAACCTCGGAGTTATTCCGGGTTTTGTTGGATTTGGTTTGTTTTGCTTTTATGGTTGTTCTTGTTTCGGTTTGTTATTTTGTCGTGTTTTTTTTTTCTTTAAGTGAGCATTTAGAAGCTTTTAGCTTAAAAAGTCTGCAGAACATCTTAAGAAGGCCACAGGCATATTAAGCAATGCCTCACTTACTGAACCTTGCTGAATGTGACTGTACAGAAATTTTCTCTTTTGGTCCATTCCATGCCTGTCCTGTCCATTCACCCCTGATGAGAATATCTAGCTCCTTTCCACACACTCAAGTAAAACAGTGGTGCTTGCATCCTCCTTGCGCCCTCAAAACTGGCAGCTTGTCAGTATGTGCTGGAGTTAGCTATCCTACGCCGCATCTTCTGGAATCCTTAGACTGAAGACTTTCAAGCTCTTAAACCTGCGTATGCAATGCTTTGTGCATAATGTTATCTGCTGACAAAAAAACCAAATAGCATGTTATTAAAGTTTGAAAGGCTTTATCTATTTTTCATAAGCATTTTAATAGGCACTGCTATTCCCTTCTGCATGCCGTATGTTCAACAGCCAAACTGATCTCAAAATGGACACTGTATACTTGGACTTGCATTACAGCGTATCTCACAGAACTGGTAACGAGTAGACATAGGTGCCTAGATCTTAACTTCCCAGCCAGGCTTCAGGGGTTACTAGAGGATTGCAGTCTGAAGGGATTTATTTTTCTCTTTTTTCTTTTTTGTTGGTGGTGCTCTAAGGACAGGTTTGGAGCCATAATGGCACTTGCCTCCACTTGCTATTCTCACAACCATTTTGACATTCCTCTGTTTTCTGTTTGGGAATACCACTTTTAATAGTACTGTGAATGAACAAGTTCAAACATTAGTGCTGATGGAACATGGAACCTCTGTGGTAGTGTCCAAGCTCCTCTCCCACAGCTTCACCAAGTAAGTGTCATAACGTCATATTGTAATATCACCCATAAGTGGTGCTTCACAAAACTGGAATAGGCTTAGCAGCCTATTCCACCTTAGACATTTCTTAGACTTTCTTCTGGTGAAAACAAAAGCAATTTAGACTTGTCAGTTCAGTTAGTTTTAAACATATCTATATATGTATATATACATTTTCAGAATACAAAAATGAAATTTTCATTCAAATAGAAGTTCTTACCAAGCTTTTCTCAGAATAGAATAGGAAACTGGATCTTAATAAACAAAGTGCATCTTACTAGACCTTTCGTATTTTAGAAAATATTGGACACTCTATACTTCTAAATGAAAGGGCTCCAGGGATAGATCTGTAACCCAAGGACAAGCAATTCATAGCAATTCTACCTTATATTCACAAAGAACACAGATTGTATCTTTAGTGCATACTGGCCACATCTACACTGTACAGTGTTTGGCCTTGGTTCTGCATGAACAATGTGCCAGTAACGTAACAATCAGTTTGGTTTGTTTTCCACTCCTGTAGGAAATAACATAAAGTAACATAAGGTATGCTGGACTCACCAAGATAATGTTTTTATGACATGAGGTTACAAGAACATCTTTCTGAGGGCCAAGACATCTAAGTTAGCACTGGGGGACTATGTGGAATGAAGGGGGACAAACTTGCTGCAGCTTTCTTCATACTGTTTTGGTATCAGCATGAACTATTCCCAGCAATACCCCTGTGGTTTTTTTTAGAATAGGATAGCTGGGGCACACTAACAAAGAGCTAGGGAACTGACTGACAGGTTAGTGGTGATGACAGCCAAGGAGGCAAACTTCATCCCAGCCTTCTTTTTATTTGCAGTGTGACTGTAGCCTTAGAGACATCAGTCTTGTTGCATTTGTAACATATACATTTCATGTATGTTAGAATGCACTAATTTCACATATTACCAAGAGGAAAAGGGGGAGGGAGTGGAGGGAGAGGGCAGTGGGGAGTGTGTAAGGGGGATGGGAAGAACAAGTCAGCAATCAAAATAATGGTGTAGCAAGGCAGAGAGTTTCCTCTCAGAGCCAGAGCAATCATAGCTTTCCTTAGGACATGTAAATGTTTTCACCTTACACAGAGGAGTTAGGAATAACATAACTGTTTCAGTGGCTCATTGTAGTAATTTTCTGCAGTAACTTGTGTACCCTCTACCACCATTTCTTTCTCTTCAGATGGTTCATCATACACACATATCCCCATCTTTTAAGATCTAATCTATATTTTGTAAATGACAGAAAATGGCATATGTCTTTTTTTCTTTGGATGCTACCTTTCATGTTGCAACATCTATAAGGAAACCCTGAACAAAGAAAACATAAATAAATCAACAAACAATTTACAGTAGTAATGTTTCCACTTCAAATTACTAACTCAACATTAAGCTACATGCATTAACTAAGTCAATGGATATTGCAAAGCCCAGCTCCCTATTTCAGCCAGATCTCTTTTGTAAAAAAGAATAGAGACAAATCTCAAGTAACTTTCCTTTCATGAAGAAATAGAAGTCTTCTTCCTCTAGTCAGAAAAACTAGCCAGCTTTCTCCCTAAAAAGAAGGTGTGAGAATCATGCCTGGCACTTTTATCAAATATCAAGTAAGGACCTTGCAGGGAGAGAGCCATTGCAGCCTCGGGGTTGTGAGGAGATTCACACAGGACTCCATTTGCATGAGGGTGACCAGTCAAGATAGGGTCCCCCCCATTCCTCAGGACAGCTTCAGAGTCTGCAGTGCACATACGGCTAACCTCCAGCTTGCTGAACACCACCACAGAACAGAAGTCTTAGATCATACGGCATTTTCTTCTGTTCAGACAGATGTTTCCCCATTCACTGGGCCTGGGTTTGGTTGAACTTTCTTATGCCTGAGCCCTTCTGCTACTGATAAAGAACAGACAAGAAAACACTGGGCTGGTTTCTTTCCATGTATTTGAGGTTATACAGAGATTTTGTCAGAACTCAGTCAAAATTACATGTCTTTAAAATGTCTTTGCGCATCTGTGTTATGTGAGCAGGATAAACTTTCTTTTTATTTATAACATGATCACAGTTTCTCTTCAGTGCAAACTATGTATCATCCAAACATGCACAGCTTCATCCTACTGAATGGATGGTTAGGAAGAATTATACTACCCAAGCAGAAGTTAACAATAAAAACTGGACCTGAAAGAAATCACAAAAAATACTAGAGCACCATTTCGGCTGGAAAAGAAGCATATGCATAAACTCTCTGTTGAATAAGAACCTTTTGTGTGTGTGTAGCAGGTATAACTATCTTGTGTTCCTGAGATGCAAAGAAATGTATTAGAATTTCAAACTGAGAATAGTTTGTCTTTTCAGTATGTACCTAAAATGAAAGTTACTTACAGGAACTTACAGGACCACTTTTGTATATGCAACAAGGAAAGTATGCCCATGCTAACATGTCCAGTAGGTATATAAGTTCAACAAACTGAGATTTTGTGACATTTATATTCCAAGATATTACAACTCAGTAGATAATGATCTCTTCAATTCCACAGCTAAATTCAGCAGATCAAGACAGGTAAGAAAACTGGTTCTACGCCTTTCAGGTCAGTAAGTCATGAATTGGCAATATTCCATGAAAGGGAAAAAAAACCCAAGCAAACAAAAAACCTCACAAAACCAAGCTAAACAAAAAAGTCATAACCTAGTATGTCTCTACTTCAGCTTTGTAACAACTAGCCAGTTATCCAATTGATTAATTCATTTTGAGGAAAAAAAAAGACTATATAAAGATCCTTAGATATTGTGAGTGAGAAAACCAAGCAAAATATCAATATGAACATTCAAGATTAACAAAAAACAAAACAAAAAATAGAGAAAAGTTCAAAGAATATGCACTTGCCTCTCGGAAAAATTGCCACATCCAATGGAAACTTATACAGGATGAAAACTATAAGGTGTTAATGGCATGATAATGTCAACCAGCCACACACGGTAAACGCAGGACACAGAGGAGCGTCATTAGAAGACGGTTCTTCATTATCTTGCCCCTACTCATCTGCTGCAAACCAAAAATTCAAAAGGCAACATGAAGGCAGTCAGCATGTGGTACCTCTGCAGAAGACTGTGCCAGAAACCAGTGATAGGCTAAATTTAGTCAGCAGACACAGGTGAAATGGAGTCTGAGTCCTTATAGCAACAAGGTCAAAATTTATAAGGAGAAGGAAAATTTATAAGACAGAAGATTTTTAGGGTTTTTTTTTTAATCCAGCAGTCAGAAATCCCCATTTGATACCTAAGGATAAAATTAATAGCTGGAAACGTCTTGGGAAAGTTTATATCAAGAATAATACACGTAGGGAAAGGATGTATATCTGATAATATACCCATTGAACGTAAAATTGCTCTGAAGAGATAATTTTTAATTTTAACCTAATTATTCCAATAAATTGCTAATAAATTTATTTACTAAAATATTTACCAAGTCGGTGCATTTACACAATATGCACACATACATGTGGTGCCATTGATGCCAAGTGGAATTTTGCCTTTAACTCCTGCTTTATTAAAATAATTAAGGGAGGGAAATAAAAGTGAAAAAAAACCCAAACCCAACCAAAAAAACAGAACCAAAAGTATTTTTAATAAAAAGAAAAACAGGTGGGAAGAAAAAGAGGAAAAGTCAATCAGCTACCACCACACAAGGTGAGGAAGAGCACATCACAGGTTTAGTATCACAAACTTTTTAGCAGTTCAGAAGAATACATGTAGATTCCTATTAAATAATTGAGTCTGAGCATCACCTTTTCAGGCTAGAGAGGTTTTTTCTATGGGAAGAAAAAAAAAGCCAGTTACAGAACAAAATGTCTGGCCTCTCCTTGCTCATATACTTTATTTGATTTTCACTACTTATTTATAAAGGATAATTTAGATTAACATCTGGTAGGATAGGAATAATGT
The DNA here is from genome assembly GCA_026283785.1 of Coracopsis vasa. Taxonomy (NCBI): domain Eukaryota; kingdom Metazoa; phylum Chordata; class Aves; order Psittaciformes; family Psittacidae; genus Coracopsis; species Coracopsis vasa. The sequence continues at coordinate 831 of JANHGB010028446.1, read as the reverse complement.
TTAGTTTTGCTGTTGTACTTACTGCAGTTCTCCGTAAGAGGTTATTTGTTTTGTTAAGACTTACCATGAGCCAGTTTGCAACTTGAATAATGCAAGAGGCTTACTGAAGACAAGATCACAATTTCCCCTCTCCCTGGACACCTTTGAACCACAATGTGAAGGAATAAAGTCACCCTGAATCTTATTCCCAGATCACACAAGGAGAAGAGGTGAAGAACAGCAAAAGATTTCCCTCTTGAGCACTACAGTTTGCACAGTAATCTGTTTTGTGGATGTTAGAATACGAAACATCTGAAACACTTTGCTAGAGACAAACACAATGGCAGCTGTGCTCTACACAGGATGTGTCCAACATCATCACTAAAATACATGCCTGCTGAAAAGCTGTATTTTAAGCTCAGGCATGGTACCATGTTTAAACTTAAACAAGAGAAGTTCAGGTTAGATACAAGAAATTCGTTACTGTGAGGGTGGTGAGGCACTGGCACTGGTTGGTTGCCTAAAGAAGTGGTGAATGCTCCATCCCTGGCAGTGTTCAAGGCCAGGCTGGACAGAGCCTTGGGCAGACTGCTCTAGTGTGAGGTGTCCCTGCCTATGGCAGGGGAGTTGGAAATAGATGAGTGTCCTAGCTTCAGCAGTAGCAGTCATTTTTCTCCTTCTCAGTAGTTGGTGCAGTGCTGTGTTTTTGACTTTCAGACTGGGAACAGAGCTGATATACCGATGTTTTCAGTTGCTGCTCAGTAATGTTTACTCTGACCAAGGACTTTCTGAGTCTCATGCTCTGCCAGAGAGGAGGGGAAGCCGGGAGGAAGCAGAGACAGGACACCTGAC
>JANHGB010028445.1:4377-16328 GCA_026283785.1 Coracopsis vasa | reverse complement strand
TGTGCACACTAGCCCCAACCAGTGTGATTTATTACCAGCTAAATTGTTCCTATCAGAAACCTGTTTATCACTGTCACATGTGCAGGCAGCAGATATGAGTATCTGTATGATCAGCCTTTTTGCCTCTGTGTGTGCGTGTGCATTTGTGCACGTGAAGGTGTGTGATGGGAGGGTAGATGAAAGCATCAAAGCTCATGGAGGTTTCTGATTAACAATGTTAAGTCCATACCCCATCCTTCACCACCCATCACTATTTTCCAGTTTTATGCCATTTCTAGCACTAAAATTGGTGATTGCAGAAATCTCTGTCGATCCTGATGTAACTTTATTGATCTCTTTCAACCTCCATCCATAGAATGTAATTGAAGAGGTTCTTAAGGAAACAAGACAATTAATCAGAACCCCAGTTAATTAAAGATCTACAATGACATTGGAAAACTTCAGAAATGATGGAAGGACCCCAGAAAATAGGAACATTTTGGCTTTCAGGAAACATGCTTGCTAGGTTCTTCTAGCACCTCTCACATTCTAACAGGATTGGGCAGCTCAAGAGATTTTTTAATTCCCTACGGAAAATAATCCTTTACTATTATGCTCTTTCATGAGCAAACAGGGGTGCAAAATGACATAGCAATGATTTACTTCATATCAAATTTTAAATAAGGATATATCATAAAGAATTAAAGGAATTGCTGCCTTAATATTTTACAAGCCAGACCTTCCACTGCAATATGTTAAAGAAGCCAGCTGAAGGACAACGTGCTTCAGAGGATAAGAGCCTAGTGCATTGTTCCCTATCTTCACTTAATTTTGCTTCACAGCTATCCTGGGTTCAGCAGTAGCAGTCATTTTTTTTCTCCTTCTTAGTAGCTGGTGCAGTGCTGTGTTTTGACTTTCAGCCTGGGAACAGTGCTGATAACACTGATATTTTTAGTTGTGGCTTAGTAATGTTTAGTCTGACCAAGGATTTTCTGAGTCTCATGCTCTGCCAGGGAGGAAGGGAAGCTGGGAGGAAGCAGAAACAGGACACCTGACCCAAACTAGCCACAGAGGTATTCCATACCACAGCACGTCATGCCCAGGATGTAAACTGGGGGCAGTCACCTGGAAGGGTAAAATCAGTGCTTGGTCAGGCTGGGTATCGGTTGGCGGGTGGTGAGCAGTTGTATTATCTTCCCTTGTTATTTGCCTTATCATTATTATTATTGGTGGTAGCAGTAGTGGTTTGTGTTATACCTTAGTTACTGGACTGCTCTTATCACAACCCGTGGGAGTTACATTCTTTAGATTCTCCTCCCCATCCCTCCGGGAGCGGGGGAAGGGAGGGGGAAGGGAGAGCGAGTGGGCTGTGTGGTTTTCTGAGTGACAGCCTGGGCTTAAACCACGACAGTATCCTAAGTAGTGATGGAAATGACATTATGGCTATGAAACAGCACAATGAGCCTCTTTTCTCTGGGAATTGCCCCAATCACACAAAGCCATTGTTTCTTCCTCAGCAGATTGTGGCCTGAATTTATCTGACTGATGCAATGGAGGACATGATTTCAATCACCATGTTTCTTTCTCCCTTCCTCTTAACATGGTTTTTCCTTTGACAGATGAATATGCATTAAAAATAAACAAACAAAAAGAACCCCAAACCTGTGCTATTCCTACCTAGCTGCACTTCCAGCACTTCTGCAGTATGCAGTCTGTGCTGACAGCTGTGCAAGTGCAAAGGACAAAGGAGGTATAGGAAACCAAGCTTTGCTGATGCTAATTAACAGTACTTCTCAGCTTCTCCATTAGCCTCCTGGTAGGCATGGCTTTGCATGCAGAACAGATGAAAGAGTATGTTGGGCTGCCAGATCTCCAACTTAGCTGAAAGCTGATGGGTGAGTGCCTACTCCCTGAGACATGACACAGGTCGGATATCCATCAAATAAGGAGCAGCTGTCAGCATATGAGGCTGCAGCTTCAGTGCAGCACCCAGAAAAGGCAATGCCATTGCCTTTGCTTGATCCAGATGCCCATGTTCCAGCAGAGCCTAAAAGCCAAGGAGCAGCAGCATGACTGCAGTCATCCAACAGCAGAAAGCGACACCAAGGACATTTGAGTGAGTCTTGAGCTCAGGAGTAACGGTCACTTCATTTTTGTCCAGTGTGAAAGGTTATCTGGCTAGAAGCACCGGCTGTCTTGTTGGCCCTTCCTTGTGCTGTAGGAAGCAGACTATTTGCTAATACATAAAGTAAAACCTTACCAGCCCTCTTCAAACAGAAGCACAAATTGGAGAAGAGAAAAAAATGAAATGGAACAAGGCAACAGATGGTGTTAACTTAGGAAAGAGGAACAGAATGGTTACAGACCCTTGCCTGCGTTCATGTAAGTTATATTACTGCCCTTAAGATTTAGTTCCTCTCTACCACGCAGTTGACAAATCATGGGGTCAAGTAAGAAACAAGTTTCTGTTAAAATGACAGATTTGTTCCTTTGGTACACAAATATTGAATTTATTTCTGATAATCTACTCACAAAAGTGAGGCAAATCTAAATAAGTAATAAACCAGAAAACATCTTCAGCTGTTTCACTCCAATTAGCAGTTTCCAGACTTCTTACTGAGGAAGTGGGATTCAGTTCCATCAACTGAAAAAGCTTATTACTCTGATCCAGATACTGATCCATGCACCATTGCAGTGGTTGCAGCAGATTTAGGGGGTGCTGTTCCAGAGGCAGTGACGCTGCACTGCACTGGTTTGGCGGGGAAAAGCCTTACTGCTTATGGTGACGAGCAAGACACATGAGCAAGGGTGTGGAGAAAGGGATAGTCAAGGGAAGTGTTTTAAAAAAGCAAAATTGGGCTTGCCTGTATATTTGCTGATAAGCATAGCACACTTGACAAGGATATACTGAAGAGGCAAAAGTATCTGATTTAACACTGGGCTTATGCTGTTCTCAGTGGTCAGTCCCATCATAATGTGTAGTTCTAGAAAAAGCTTTGCATGGAAGAGAAGAAGGTCTATCTGTACCCATCCACTGTAACTGTTAACCATAAGGGTTAATTGTGGTTGGAAGATATGAAAGAGCAGTAGCATTTTACAGCATTTCTAGCCTCACCAAGCAGTATCTGCTCCCCATTTTCAGCACCCTCAGAGCCTCCCCATTTTCTCTCTGAATTATCAGAGATTAACAAGAGTCTTTTCCACTCCCCACTTTGACTGATCTTTCTAACTAGGAACACCGAACAAACAGATCTGAGAAACAGCCTAGCAGCAGCAAGCAACCTTGGTTCACTGCATGCAGGGCATGGAAAATGCTCTGCTCTCCCAGGCACAACGTGAAAGCTACAACCAGTGACTCAGCATTAGCCCAGTAATGCCTCTCCAGGGAATCTGAGATAACCCCTCCAAGCATTCCTGCCTATTTCCTGCGCACAAAGGTATCAGACAACAAAAAATACTCCTTGTAACAATTCCCTGTCTTTAACAAATATACTGCTCCCATCAACTAATGATTGAACAGTGCTGTCAAGCTTTGCCTTGTGATGCACATCTATGGACACATCCAGGGTGAAGCCAGTACTGAAAAATGTGGTTTTTTGTCTATCAGCTGTGCTCTGTGCCATGCAGACACAGCATTTCATTAAGCACAGGGTAATAGCTTGACTCCCTTAGGGACTTGCTGCTGGAAAATAGAACATCTCCTTTCATAAGTAGGCAAGGTCACGATGCACCACACATTCCTCAATGCACATGCTCATTTTGGAGTCGATGCTGAGATAATTGAGTATCTGTTCATTATACATTTCATATTAACACAATAAGGTATCTTCATGTAAGACTAATTTTACAAGAACTGAAGAAAACCAGCATTATATTACATTTCAATGCCATCTGTTCAGCTGCTCCAAAAGCAGTGGCAGAATTCTGATTTACGTCCAAATTATTTTTTATATTTTACTCTTCATGTTGGATGCAGAATTTGAAAAATTCCACGCAATAAACATCTGAAAAGCACAAACTAACGTATTTTTCCCTTTATACCACATCACCCCTTTGTAACTTACAGGTGCTTTTTTATTTAACAGGAGTCATCTTCCAGCACATTCACATGTACATACTGTGAACAAGACAGTTCATAAATGCAACACCTCGAAGTTTAAAGCCCTGTAGATATAAACCCCTGTATATAGAGATGAACGAAGAGAGACCAAAAATGACAGGCAATTTCTTTCAACATGTTAACTACCGCCAAAAATCAGAAGTCCTGAGAGGAGCTTACCTGAAGAATCTAAGCATTATGTAGTGCAACTTAGTCTGGCCAATCTACTGCTTTCATTTTTTTTAAATCCCAAATACTATTTTTATCTGTTTGTTTAGGAATTTGGAAGCTGGCAACCTGCTTTTCTCTACTGCTCTGGTTCCTGGAATACTCTTTTTCTGGGTGTGAAAATGAGAAATTCCAGAGTATAATACTGGGTCAAAGCACAATGGAAAAGAAGAAAGTTACTTTTAAGGTGCCTGTGTGATCGGTCAGTAGAGATTACATATGGTAGAATACAAAAGTAAAAATAAAGTATGTTCTTCTAAAACCGGATATAAATACTGTATTGCACTAAATCCAACAGCTCATGAGGGAAAAGAATAATTATGCAGGAGAGGTGAGAAATTATGTATGTACACATGAGGAAAAGAAGGGATTTTATTCTGAGTATTCCTGTGCTTACTCAAATATATATATTCTTAATCAGAGATCAGGAATATCAGAAGCAAATATTGCCTTAAGACTTGGAATAACCTTTTGCTGCATTTTATTTGTTATATAGCTCAGGGATTTCTCAAACTGAAGCGTGCAAACCCAACTGTAAATCAAAGCGTAGCCTCTGGATTGTGAATGACTGATTCTGTGGTTTAAAGGCATACAGCAAACTTAATTGGAAACAATCCGCAAAAATGTTAAGAGTAATGTTCCTTTCCCTCTTCACCTGCCATGAAATTACAGCTACTGGGATTAACAGTTTCACATCTAGCAAAAATACAAAGGCTGTCAACATTTTCACATGGAAATAACCCTTGAAGAACTCGGGGTTTGCCTTATGGAAGTATTTTCTGCTTTATTTTAAAAAGATCAGAGCCAAAAAAACACCCTCTTCCTTGAGGTGACCAGAACCAGTTGTGAGCATTTTCTCTTTTCAGGGCTGCAGCAACATAACTTAAAGAGACTTGCCACCTTCTTTTGCTCATCTGAAACACGTTGAAGCAGGCTGTCAAAGGTTCAAGGAGAGGTTTCAAGTCATATTTGCAGTTGGCATGTCTAAAACTGCTGACACATGCTAGGGAAGAAAGGGTGCGCCTAGTACAGCTGCAACAATAAAACAGCTACTAGGGAACCTCACCTAGAGCTAACAGTAGCACTAAGCTGGGCTGGCCAACTGAAAAGATAAGCCAGCAATATGCAAACAAAGCTTACTGAAGTCCTAAAATATAGTTAGGTTTGTCATTTTCTTAGTGGTTAAAAAAATGGGGGCAGGAGGGGGAAAAAACCTTCAAACACATCATATTTGGGATTTTGTTCTTTGATGATGAAAACCATCACCTGCAGTTTTCAGCGATGAAAGCTGTAAAAACAGCTGAAAAATGTTCACTGAAAGGAAAAGCAATGAAAAACAGTGCATTTGACAGACTTGCAAAAAGCAACCAATGTGATGGTTTCCTTTTATATCACTCACAAATTTTCCTGAACATGAAAATAACCTGCCCTTCTGTTGAAAACACCCAGAAAAAAACAAAAATCAAAATCAAAATCTGTTGCTGGACATACTTCAGATTTTTTAGTTTGATGCCTCAGAATATTAGGAGGAAAAACACATGCCTTCTCCCAGACCTACTTGTTTCTAAGTTATCTATAAACCTATTTTAGTCCAGTAGAAGGAAAAGAAGTACTTTCCCAGTCAAGTCTTGTTCAAAGTTTTAGATCAATACCCTAAAAATATGTTGACATTTCTCAGATTAATTCCAAGTAATTCCTTGCCTACTAGGGCGAGATCTGTCCCGTCTCATTTCACATCAGCTATATACAATTTCACACTAGCAGTAAGCATCAGCTTGAACTCTGGAACTTGTCATAACTGGAGGTGTCTAAGCAAGTTCATGACCCCACCAGTGTCCTAAGCTCCTGAGGGCCTTGAGATCCTCAGGCCAAGTCCACTCTAGATAACTTGTCTGGCAGTTTCTCCTTACAAATCTTTACATTAAGTACAACAAAGGGTTTTGACACCAGAGAGATGGATTTCCTCACCAGGGTGGCAACCTAAAAGCTGAACAGAAACAAGCTACATGGGTGGAGGTCGTACAGGTCTGTTCTTCGACTCACAGGTCTGCCTTAGCCTTTGTGTTCTGCTGCGAGAAGCTTTGGAAAACACCCTTTTCAAATGCAGTAGTATTTCATCACTTCTTAAGTAAGGTTAAACTGGAGCTGACATTGACATCAGAAGATGGCAGATGCCTCACTATACTGCAGCAGTGCACAGCCTAATATACATTGCCACTAGGCTTTGTCTTATGAAATTAATTTAATGCCCCAATAAGGGCAAGGAGTAGGGTATGATGGGCTCAGCTTTATTTTTGGATACTAATGTTCCAATATTAACTTCTGAATGTGGGGGAAAGAAAACAGCCCATGAAAGAAAAATGCTGCTCCTTTGGCAAAAAGGAATTTGCTGAGTGAATGTGCTTTTGAAAAAAATAATTCTCAACAAACAGCAATGCAAAAAGGAAGACAAACTTACATCACTGCAGCATAAAATGCTGCATCACCTACCAAAAGCAGATGGATCCAGGTTCATTCATGTACATTTTTTTCTTTTATGCAAAACAAAAATATATAACGGCTACAGCAGAACTGATTATAAAAGAAGTCCTTTGCTTCAGCCTGCTCGATGGATTTCACCTTAGACTCTAGAATACATAATAAAAACTTACCTTGCATTTCAACATGTTGGCCACTCTCTCTTGCATCGACTGTCCAGCCTTTGGTCTGACAAGTATATAAACCGCTTTCACGTCAGGACTGGAGCGCAGAAGCTTTTCCACCAGTACTTTGCCCATGAAACCTGTAGCTCCTGTGATGAGAACGTTCTTTCCATTGTAATAAGCTGAGACTGAAGACATGTTGCTGATTTGTTCTGTCCTTCCTTTAACTTCCTGCATGAGGTACCTAGAAAGGTGCAGAAATAAAGCTTTAAGGGCTTCTGAGTTAAGACATAGATTAGTCATCAGGGAGCTACGTCTGAGCTAACCTTTCCTTGTCAGCTGTGGCAGCTCACATTAGTTCAGTCAGTCGCAATTTTAAAGATGATTTTTTAAGAAAAACCGACAAAAATTACACAGACTAATCTGAGTAGCTTAAAAAAAAATCAAGCTCAGCCTTATCCTCCATATTATACTATAGCTGCAGCCAGCAGTCACAATTTGGAACACAGCTTGTGCTGTCAAAGGCTCCTAGCAGTAGATGCTCACTGCAGTGTTGCACAGCATTTCTCCTACACTGTGAAGTGGCACTCATAAAGATATGCAGCTCTCCATACAACATAAAGAACAGATCTCACAAACACTGCAGGTGCAAATGCTCTGTTTTTCCCTTTAATTCCACTGTGCCAAGCTGCTGCCTTTGTGGTCAGCCACCACTCAGGAATGTGCTCAGTCTTTTCTTCTTGTTTTAGCTTGGAATAAAACCATGAAAAAAGCTCTTCTTCACAGAGGATACAGTGCAATGACATGCCATACAATGCTCCTGTGTGTAGGTCATTACCCATTATTGGCTGTTAAGGCCAAAATTCATTTCTCTTAACCCTAAGGAGTATAGATGTCATATGCATTCTCTGGAGAGCTTAGGTTGCCTGAACAGCCCTTTGAAGATGCACTGACTATATAAGGCGGCTGACTAGACAAGGCTCCCACATGAAGTGTCCCAGTTAAGTATTTTAATTAGATACAGTGGTTTTGGGTCTACATGTCCCCAGCCATCCCAATCCAAACTATAAGTCGATTAAATGACAAGCAAGGCTGGGTTGAATCCAGCCTTAGAATAGCCCCTCTCCCTATTAGACTAACAGAAAGAAGAAAACTCCTCCTATCTTTGTACTGCTGCAGATCACAGCATGTACAAACCACTCACATTGCAAGAAAAAGGCTCGTGGAAAACATAAATAACTGTTTTGAAAAAAGCTTATTCAATCTGAAACAAAACCAAAGAACAGAGCAATGCTGTTGATCGAGTACTCAAGAACCAGAACAATGATCTTCAGGTATCCCAGAAAAAACTCTTCCTCATGCAGAAGCTTCAGATGCAGTCAGCTATTTCAAGTTTCTCAACATGACATCAGCCAACTGCATGCTAATAAATGCAAATACATCAAAACAGAAATACAGCATTTGCTGCATTTTTGCAGTCTTCCAAGGTTCCCTGTTCTCACCAACCCTTTTGCACTTCTGAAATCTACCATTCAGAAACAGCGAAGTGGCCTAACTTAAGAGCAAAATTTGCAAGCCTTCACACACAATCATCTTATATAATGAGTCCTTGACTTGGACTAACAGGAATTAACAACACCGAAGAGTCTGAAGTACCATGGGAACCTTGGCTACGTGTGATGGTAGGTTAAATTCCCTTCACTGCATGGAAGCACAAGAGAAACAGAGCTTGTCCTAGAGCCTATGCCTTCCTTAGGATGGACTGAGGTATCTTACCCACAAAAAAGGACCACCATCCATGTGAATCAACAGCAGCACCACAAATCAACTCTTTAAATGTGTACTGTGTTCCTTCCTATCACTCACGAATATATTTAGCTGGACTGCGAGACCCAGTCACAACAGTGAAAAGTGATCCACATTGTGTAAATGTGCTGTCATTATCTGGATCTACAGCTGATGCATCTACCCAGACCTGACTTTGCATTCCTACCAATCTGCCAGTTTTCACAATCACTGTACTGCTGCATGGAAACATTAAATGCGTATTTCTAATGGGCACAGACATATAAACCAGGGACTCACGCCCAGCAAAATATTGTTCTTCTTTCCCAGTGCTGCGTGGGACTGCCTTACATAGCATCAAACGAATGAAAATAACCACATTTTCTGATCTATAATGAATCATCAGGTGCGCCATCCAATTGAGAAAGTGGGTCAAGCAGAATAACTTCTGAGGGACATTATTTTACAAACTAATAGCTGTGAGTATTCTGGCTCAGTATTAGGGTATTAGCCTACTTTAGATATGGTCTAGATTACCATTTAAATGAACGTAGCAGGCACATCTTGGCCTATTAAAAACCTGTTCTTATTAAAGAGATGGCCACTTGGGAAGTTAAACAAACAGGTTAAACTGTTAGATAATTAACGTATTTATAACAAAATGTCATATCTCATTCAGGTTTGGAAAAACTGAGTGATACTGGAAGACAGGAATTTGCAGAACGCAGAGGTTTGCGAAAGGATGTGCAAGTACAAAAGTAGGTATTAATTTAGTCAGATGAAGACAGATGTGACAAAAGACTTAATAAATATGGTACAGCACATTCCCTGAAAAGAAGAAAAATTAATGGAGAAGTCCTTAGTCATTAAAGGCCATACAAAGTCTACTGAACAGAAGGAAACAAAAAGATGAAACGCAAGACCACTTCCAGTCACTGTATACTTGCTTTGGACTCATTCACAGGTTACATCCACCTAACCTCTCCTAATATTCTGCTAGAAAAAATGGTATATTTTTAAAGTACTTTGCACCACAAACTTGTGAGATTACAACAGTGCTTAACAGGAATTACTCTCCTTCCCACGCTTCAGTAGTGGAGAACGTTTCCAACCTGCATCACTAAACATCAGTGCTTTGCATTATAGTTGTAGACTATTGCAAAAATAAATGTTAAGATTTCCAAATGTGGACATCAATTTATTATGTTGTTTCGTTTTTTCTCTGTTTTCCTCTTTTTTTTTTTTTTTCTTTAATTTTCTCTGTTTGAGTTATCTGAATGGGGCTTCATTTGGTTTGGTCAGATGTTCAATGCCTACTAGAATAGTAACAAAAAAACCCCAATTGTATCTCCTAAACCGTTCTGGTATGATGAAAATAGAAACACCAAACACAGGCACAGAAAAACTGAACTTCTAAGGCAATCTGCTGTTTTTCTTGATTACTGGCTTAACTCTATAGGTTAAGAAGAAAAGGTAAGAAAAATCACATCCTTTCGATTTTCTACAATAAAGCAATCCAAGTCAGGCAGCATTTAGTTCACAGAGCCAACATCAGAGTTGGATCCAGCTCCTCAGGCCTTATCCACAATAAAAAACCATGAGGATGGAAATGGTGTTTGTGTCTCCTTGCAGTACATTTTCCCTTTCCTTACTTAACTTTAGAAGAATATACAATAATCTTGTATCCATCTGATGCTATGCTAATTATCAGCAAAGAAAATCTGTGTATTTATTTAATCTGCACAAATTGTTGTTTTGAGACCATGACACAAAAGCTACAATGCTGCAATCTGCTATGTTCAGGCAGATGCCTGTATCTCCACTGTTCAAGCAAATTTCAAGAGGCTTTTATTAGGTTCCAAACTCAGAAGCAGATTCCATTTTTTATTCAGGAATATGAAGATATTTTCCTTTCAACTTAGTCTTGACCTGACTTCTTTATTTTTCAGAACCATTTTGGGGTTTTTATATTTTTAAGAGTGTAATTTTGTAACAGAATTTATTCTTCTGTGTTTTAATTGATTTTGCTTGGCTGTTGTAAATAAAGTACTGAAGAAGTTATGGACACTTTAAGGAACTAGAAGATTTCTAGGGTCAAAGGGTGTGATCCAAGTAATGCCTGTTGACTTAACCCCTTAGATGTCTACTTCAAAATACAGAGAACAAGACACACACCTTTTTGACTTTTTACACTAAGTCAAATGAAAAAAAAGAATAGTTTCCTGCAGAAGGTTATATTTTGCTTTTCCTTTTAAGGAATAAACAGTCAATACAGGGCATGAACTATTTCCCAGTAAATTAAGCTGCAATGGATTCAGTGCCTGGAAAGAGAAACATCTTCAAAGTCTGAACCACGGTCAGCAGTTGCAGTTCGTTGACCCTCGCTGAGGCAAGGTAGGAAAAAGACTATTTCAATCCCTGAGGTTCCTGTCTCTTCCAAAACAGACTGGAGGTGAGAAAGCCCCTGAATTGTGGAGAAAAGCCCACAGAATGGCTTCCTGAAGCCTAATTCAAGTGAATAATTACAGGCAATTCTGATGGTTTAGGCACTAATCAGAGCAGGAAGGTAATCACTGATGCCACCTGAATTACTGAGTGCAGCATCTTTGCAGCTCTATACTCTGATGCTGACTCATCTCTAACCAGAGCATGAAAAAAACACCTTTTGGACAGCCAGCCAGGAATCACACTGAGCATCTCTGCAGACACAAGTACACAAGCTGCTTTAAGGGTAAAGCTCTGCTACTGATGCCTGTCACAGTCTCCTCTGGATCAGACATAAAGGACAATCTACAGTGCTGCATTACAAATGAAGCCATGATTTTGTGCAGGGGCATGTGCCAAAGGACAAGCAAAGGGAAAGGTGGGAATCCTACCTATCTAATACTTCCCTCTTGAAAAAGAAAACTCTCATATACTCAGTAGAAAAGGAGAGCTTTCCCCAACAAGAGCAGATACAACTGAGCTAAAAATTAACAAAACAATTAATACACTGTCCTCACTTTCACATACTTCAATGATGACAAATTTGCATTCTGATTACAGTGGTGTAATGCCGAGAGTTAGACTGCTACCAAAGCCATAGTAATGGGAAGAGAAACATGTATCTGAACCTCTCTGACTACTGCTACTGCCACTGCCACTGGGATTGCCACTGGTACAGCCGAACAACAAACCACAACCAAAGTCGAAACCAACACACAAACAGTCCCCTGCAC
>JANHGB010028444.1:0-12428 GCA_026283785.1 Coracopsis vasa | reverse complement strand
AGGCGATATAATGGCTAGCTGTTCCAAATAGCAGTCAAGAGTCAACTCTACATAGAACAGTTCATAATGGTAACCTGTAATGAAGTTTGTACTTTGTCCTCTCAAGTTACGCTGCTTGAACTTTGGAGTGTAATTCAGGATGTGGCCAGCTGATATCAGTAAGACCTTAATGTCTGGTATCAGTATCCTGACTCACAGTCTAAAATCTATTCTGTATGTTGGTGTGCCAGGTAATTAAAAGAGACAGAATCCAGGAAAAAAAAAACCAGCCAGCAGTTATGACTCAGAAATGTCACATGAGTTTTTACACTGGAAATGACTTAGGTAAATAAATTCCAAACACAGATCTGCTTTTAAATTAGGAAAGTGGGAGCATCAGTGAATAGGTCTGTAAGCATCTAATTTAATTTTGTTTTACTTTGGAAATAAAAAGAAACTTTTTTGATAATGAGCAAAACTGGAATTCAGCTTTTGCTCTAAATTTCCACTAAAGATATGACTCCCCAAAGGGAGTTTATAAATTAACCTATGTTGTGGACAACTTCATTTCCATCATTCTCACTGCAGTATTCCTAAAGAAACTCTGGATCAATTAGTTTAAAACCATATTAACATAAACAACACTAATTTAGTGTTATAAGCTACTAATTAATAGACATCTGTTCAAAAGAAGTTTAACAAATGGGCCTAACAAATTCCCTGATATTCCTACCGAATCTGTTCATCTGTGAACTTCAGAGGTGAGGTGATCCAAGAAACCTTGGCGAAGAGCGAGTTGTTTCACCAGACTGAAAACCTTAAGAGGACAAAAGCTTGGTTGAAGTGAAGGACTTGGCAAAACAGAAGCTGCACTCAAGTTTTGGAAGTGGAAGTCAGTGGACAGGCCTTCCGTCTTAACATGTATAAATATTATCTCATCCAGTGTCCCCAGGAATCTGAGAGAGTCATTTCATCTGGTCAAACAAATACACTGTACTTTAGTCTTTAGCAGACAAGCATTTATGGCCTTCATTGAAGTCAATAGCAGTTTTACACTGGTTCCCAGTGTAAAACCCAGGAAGAGTGCTGGGCTGTAAACAGCCTGCAGTGCTTGTTCCACAGTGTCATGACGTAATGTTGTCACAACCTTCCCCTTAAACTGGCATTGCTGCTGTGATTTCCCGAGCAACCTGCAGAATGATTAAAAAAGAAGCATGCATTCCTGCAAGGCAGTTACAGCTGTCATTGTAATCGCAAGATTTAGGAATGAAGGTATCACTGAAACTAGATGTGCCATAAAGAAATTTAAAATAGATACTACGACCTGTGGTGTTAGTGCTCAAAACACTTTGAATACTGAAGTTACTGTTTGTAAAAAAAAATCCAGGCTACGTTTGGTCTAGGAGCACTTTAATTCAGCTTATTGCTTCTTCAGTATTTTCTACAGTATCATAATTCCTAGCTATATATTCATTTATTTCTTAACTCTAACCTATTTGTAGGAAATTATCAATGTATATATATTTTTTTCTATGTATAATGTTTCCTGAAAACTTTACACTGAATTTAAAGAGAATAATAAAAATGATTATATGCCTCCAGGACACTAATAATGATTTCTTTTATTATTTTCTTTTTGCTCTCAGAAAAATGGAGCTCTCATACTTAAAACAGACTTTGAGAAATCCAAACAAACAAAAAAAAACCCCAGCAGAGTGAAAACTATTTACAAAACTTGAAATGGCAGATGATGTAGATCACAGGCCTCAGCTTAATTGCATCTGTATCTTCTATAAGTAACATTAGTGGAAATATGGAAATATTAACTCTGAGGTCTAATGTCATTCAGCTTCACAGGAACCTAAAGCCCTCTGGTATGCTATTCAGCTGCTTACACTATATCTCTTTTCAAGACAGTGCATAAGCTATGAGAGTTATATGAAATAAGAAAGGAATCCTTTGCCCCCATTTCCACAAATCACATTTTTGCAGTAAAGGAAGAATTCTAAATCAAAAAAGTAGGAAAGAAATTGTGGCAAACTTTTCTGCAGATGGTGCATCACACAAGACAACTGAGAAGTATATAGGGTTTTAATGCAGAGACTGAGATATTAAAGGATGTTTGTATTCATTATTTTTTTGTTCAACTTGGATAGATTGCTCAGCACCAGCAGCTTCTTCAGTTGTGTCTAAGAGGAAAGAAAAAGTCCTTTTAGAATCGTTGCCCTTTACACTTCATGAATGAGCAGAACCATTTCCCAATGGATTTTTTCTTCCTACTTTCTGATTATTGTTTGACAAAACATCTGATTGGAAGCCCTAATACCTCCTTGAGTGCAGAAGCTCCCAGACTACACAAAATGGGGACTCAGGCATCTCTGAAAAGGATGCCTGTAGGTGCCTACAGGGGAGGACTGAAAATGAACTTGAGGTTTGCTCAGGTATACTTCAATATACCACAATTTAGAAATGAGTATGTGGGTATAAAATACAATTAGTGTTTTACGCACAATATAGTGAATGTGGGGTGGTTTTTTCCCAAGGTTCAATCTTGCATTTTTTGTATAAATTTCAGTCCACTTTGAGTGGTAGATTGGAGTGTTCCAGAAAATGGAACTATTGTAAATCATTAAGACAGCATGGGAAAACATTACTAAAGCAATTATGACTATGATCTTTAAATGGTTATACAGGGATTAATGATGCAATAGCTTGCAATATTCTGGTTTACTACTAGCAGCCTTTAGCTGTGCTTTCCAATGAAAAAGGCTTTTTAAATAAAACCCAAATATTTTTACTAAATTACATTTATATTAGGTTATTTAAAGAAAAAGAAAATCAATTGCAACATTCTATGAATCTGCTGTCAGTAAATAGTTTTCATATATGAAAATTGTATTTGTTTCCATACTTGCTCAAAACACACTGAAGAGATGTTATTCATACTTACCTTTGACATAATCTCTTTCTGGTTAAATGTCTTCGAGGTTTTATCTTCAATGATTCACATATATAATACAAGTGATTAAATTCTACACAATGCTTTGCTACTCACTGTCATAGCCTCTGTTGACTTTATCAGTTTCAATTTGCTAAAAATCTAGTGGCTAAAAACCTAATTGGAGATGGTGTGATAGTATTATGTTCCTGACACGGTAATGTTAATTAAGAAGCTTTTTGTCTAAAGCTTTTATTCCACTAAGCAGTTCTCATTTCTAACACAGAATATTGTATGAGAACACCTTTTACTTCTGGACAGAAATCTGAATCCTGTTATACCTGCTGAGCAATGAGAAGATAATTTAGTTCTTTAAAACATGTTTTGACAAAGCACATCTTGATCGAAGTGTGCGTTATGAAATGGCACATAGCAAAGCCGGAGAGACTATGGCCCTCCATGTGCCTTCCATATCGATAGTATATGATGTAGATAAAAGCAAATCCAAAAATATTACTTATTGTGAGGATATTGGGACTGGCTCCTTCAAAATTTAGAAACTGTGAAAAGAAACTAAAAAGGAATCCAAGGCAGAAAAGAGAGAAATAACTTCTTTGCTAGTAAATGAAATGCAAATGAAGAAAAACTAAAGGAAAATGGTTTCTTTCCTTTCAGTTTACATTCTATTTCTATTCTGTGATTTGTGCTTATTTCAAAGAAGTGTAAAATGTACAATCAGGAGCCACACCCTGTATAGCAGGAGAAAGAGATTTTTACTTGTAATGACCTCAGGAACATCATCTGATGCATTCAGAATGTTTTTACTCATCAATTCAGGCAATAATAAGAACAGAATTAATGTTACTAGTTGCACAGTACAGTAATTTGGTGATTCTGTCTGAATCTTCCGCATTATGATTGGTTCAATTGCATTGCTCCTTCTTTGCATGTTAGGATATAAATTGAGGTAAGTTTTGCTACTGCTGCTTTTTTTTTTTTTTAGGCATGTTTCATGTGTATCCCAGACCAGAGAGAACTGGGAATCATTAATATGACTCATTCGCATGAGAATACACTGAAGAATGGATTGGCTTCAGTTTAAGAGAAAAGAATTGGAGTCATAGTCTTATGAAAAAAAACAACTGTGTAGTTTGCAACAGTTTCTCACTTGCTGAGCTGGAGAATTAAGGACTGAGGCAGGGTATCTGCAGAACCTGGAATCACTCAGAGTGATCAAGAGTGTGGTGGTGATCTTCCCATGCACTGAAGCATTTCAAATGGATCTGGGTGGAACTTTTAAAAGCTGTGAAAATTGAAGACCTTTAATTCCTACAAAATGTTCACATAAAGCTTGCAGAAAGGTTTCTGGGATGCGATTTCTCAGCAGAATAGAGAGTGGGACAGATACACACCAGATACAGAGGTATAATCACATCTTTCATAAATTTTTACTGTATTGGCTTGTAACTTGTCTTTGGTGTAGACTGACTTCAGCTGCAGCTTTGTGGAAGAAGTGATGCTCAAATCTCCTGTGCAAAAAAAGCTCCAGTTGATCCAGTCCCTTTTTTTTCAGCATTTCTACTCCTCTCCCGTCTTTCCTAAACTGCTTGAAGCGCATTTTTTTGGTTTTGAAGGACACCTTCTGATTTGTTACCTCTTCATTCAGAAGTGGGAAGGTTGCAGAAACAATGAAATGAGAAATGCTGGGAGACTTGCAACAGTTATTCTGTACAAGATGATGTAGATGTAATGCAGTCTAGTTCTCACCAGTGGGAAAGGCTGACAAGAGTAACAAAATACCCTTTAGCCATAAAGTAAACAAATATTGCATGGATAAGTGTAGAGGCACAATTCTCCCACTGCTATGGCTGTAGTGCCACTAAATCCATAAGATTTCAAAGTTCTATTTATAGCAAACGATATCTCAGTAACCTAAACAATAAGAAACAGAAGTAGTGAAAAATATCTGATTAGGTAGTATTTGGATTACTGTGATAGGTCTAACAAGAAATTGGCCTACAAAAACCTTTTTGCATAGGAAAACTTCTATTCTGCTTAAGAAGTGATAAAAATATTACTATAAACAACATAATTATTATTATGATAACAAATATCATTATTATATCTGCTTGCACATGGAAGTATATGGAGTTAAGAAACTGCAGAACAATGAGGAAAGGGCTATTCACAGCAAGGCTGGGGTACTTGTGCTTCTCTCCAGTGGGAATAGGTTTGCATACCCTTGATTGTGGTACTCCCTTTGTAGTGATAACTGAACAGAGACTTTAAGGATCTTGAGTCACTGCACCTTATCCGTTTCAGTAGCCAGCTGTATTTCGTGTGGGTAGTTTATACTAGAGTCGTGTTTTTTTCTAGTTTTGTGTTGAAGAAATGTGTTTGCAAAACTATCAACATAGCACATACCCACTTCCAAAAGTTACATAAATTGTATTCAAATCAACAATGAATGTGCCAATTTCCAGCTTCTTTCTTTCCAGGGCGACCACTGGGACAATATACAACCTCTTCTAAAAAAAAGAAATTCCTTGATAAGCTTATAATAATGCTGAAAATACTTGTGTACATTTTGGATGACCCATACAATCTTCTGCTACAGGAAGTCAAGCATGTAACTTTCTCAGAACAGCAACAAGAAACCTAATTAGTTACTAAGAAAATAGCGTTAAATTAATACTAGCAAGGAAAGTGAATTGCAAATTATTTTACAAACAATGGAAGATCAAAGTCATGAATATTAAAAGACCAATTCAAGTAAATTCACTTCTTGGTGCTATTACTTTTATAGCCTTTTTCCCAGGCAAGAATTCTGTATTAGAAACCTAAGTTCGCAGGAATTCATGGGTAGAGTAAGATTGACATTTAGAATAACATGCTGTGCATGTAGCTGCTGAGTGTTAAACAGCTGGGTGGGTGACTGAGTTTGTTAATCCTGTCCCCGAGTCAAGCTACCTGATGCCTCTCCTGAAGACAAGTGCTTGAGTCTTAAAGAAATAGAGTTGTAAGAAGAACTTCAGTATTATGGTCAGATAATTTGGCCTATAAATACAGAAATCTTGGTTTAATACTTCCTTATTGCATCAAAAAATTCAAGCCCACACCACTAATTAAAAAAAATTCCACACATCATGGGTC
This sequence comes from Coracopsis vasa, assembly GCA_026283785.1. Lineage (NCBI taxonomy): Eukaryota > Metazoa > Chordata > Aves > Psittaciformes > Psittacidae > Coracopsis > Coracopsis vasa. Next base: position 6,358 of record JANHGB010028444.1, on the reverse strand, counting down.
TGAGACACAACATGATGCTGCAATCTAGTAGTCTGGATATTAGACTAAGAAAGTAAATAAACTGGAGGCAGCAAAGACTGAGTGTTTAAAGGACTGGGAAATTTCTCAAACCTGCTCAAGGAAGTAGACCTCCTCAGAAGCTATCCTAGGCACTAAATTAATGTGGCTTAGATGATTTTTCCATCGTTGCCTATTCCTTTTCTGGTCATAGTCATATAAAGAAAAAGAAAAAAAATCCTAACACATTTGAAACTGGTTAAGGAAGGGACTGTGTTTCAATTTCACAGCTCTTTATGATGAAGGGGTTATGTTTTACTTGAAAGTTCAATGTGTATCACATATGCTCTCTCAGTATCTCTCAAGTTGAGTTCCTTGGAGAACACGTGTAAGAAATCACACAATTTTGGATCCTAATCTAGCCATGTAAGCCAGGTGAGAGCCAAGCATTATGAACTACTCAGCTATGTCAATTGTAGGCATCTCTGGAATTTAGTTTGAAAATATGAGTCAGCTTCATAGTTTGGATGGCAGCACAGTAAAGATTTTTTTTTTGAATGCTGTTTGAACTTGATTTCCAAACTACATGGCAACTTAGCTGCCTCATTACTTTGCTGCTTTTGACCCCTTGCCAGTTTGTTCTCAGGAAGATTGCTGCATAGAAGGACGGTGTTGGTTCATGTTGAAGAATAAGGGTAAACATAGAGGTGGACTCAGTTGGGTATAAAGACACTTTACATTGCAAGTTTTCTTTGGCTTTTAAGGCATCTAAGTATCAGGAAGTTTTTTCTCTTAGTTCAGATTAAAAGTTTATTGTACTTTTGTATACACAGCAGGAAGACATTGTAGGCAGCACAAAAAGGGCATTGTTTCTAGGCTATTTTGAATTGTTTTGTTAGAGCATGCCTCAAGATAATTTTCTTCCTTTCAGTTAGGGATCTGGCGTGTTTCAGAGATCTGGAATGTACAATAATTATAATGATCAAGTAGCTGAGTGTTTGAATGTATGCCTAAAATGTATGGGTAATTAATATAAAATGTGCTAATATTTGACTAAGTGCCCTGAGACACTCTTGTTCACATCTTAAAGACAATATTATGGTATTGAGACTTCATGCAAATAACACTGTGTGATATGCTTTATTCATATCTGTTACATACGATTACATTTACACAATTCAATATCTGAATTTCCTCATAGTAACAGCTTTCCATGCTTTAGGAATATAAACTAACATAGGAACCAGAATTTGGAGTGCACGTCAACCTACTGCTCAATTTATTTACGCAGATTATCTATATTATGCTCTAACTTGGAGCTGGAAGTAACCTATCCATGTTTGTGAGATGCTTAGCAAGTGAACCATCTGGACCTAGCAGACCTTTATTTTTTTTTCTCTATTATGCCAGTTACCATATATTCTTTCAGCTTAATTTTTACCTACTTTGCACTATCCCTGTTTTGAAATTATTCAGTTTATCACATCTAACAATTATCCCATTTGAGATTTAATTGACTATTCTGAATAGCATTGTTTTCCTAGTCCTGCCATTGTAGGCTGCCCTTTGTCGGATGCCACCTTGGCTTAGGAAGATTCTTCTTCCCTTTCCAGTTAGAGAGTGTACCAGAATGAACACAGGGAAAGGAGAAAAAAATGTATTGTGCTTTGAGGAGGAAAAGGAAGTTGTAACTAATATACCTTGAAGGCACACAGAACCAAATGAAAGATTTTGAGGAAGAGAATACAGATGAAAAGAATTCCCTAAACCAGAGGAAGGGTACTTCACTGGGTAAAAACTTCAGGTATATAATTTTCTGATTCTGAATCTTTCCAAGAAGACATCTCTAGATTTAGTTATTTCAGCACCTTTGTAACATTTTAAGTTTTATCAGGATGGTTCGATTATTCCTGCAAAATAACTTTGAAAAGTTGTGGGTTTTTTTAGCAAATATCATTTTAACTGTGTTCTCTCTAAGAATTAAGACTTCTGAAGGAGAATTTCACCGAGGAACACTGTAATAAATGCATAGTAAATGTCTTCTGTTTTCCAAAGGTGTGCTGCAGTTTTATGTGAAATTATGAGTCACTTTAAAAAAAAAAAAAAAATCTTATTTCTAACCCTAGAATTGTAAAAATGAAATTACATTTCCCCCAAATGATAATAAGCTATGAACTATTAATTTTTTCTTTGTTACTTTATGCTTGGTGGATTTTTTTGTATGGGACAGATGGCTAACTGTCCATTTCCCCATTCTTTCCTGAGCATACTAACAGTACATGGCTCATCTATGCTTGCTTTTTTTCTCCAGTTTCTGAGGTTTGCAAGTGAGTAGGTGAAAGGTTTTGTAACAGTGCGCACATAGCATGACTATTCAGGAGGCTGTAGCACAGTCTCATTTTGAACTTGCTATCTAGCAGCATAATTCTATCAGGTTAAATGAAGTCATCTGTGACACATCAAAGTGTACATGACGTCAAATTCAGCCTGCTCTTGAAAGCTCCTTCCCAGAAGTTCTTGATATTGAATCCTCTGTGACAGTATAGTGACAAGTTACTATTGTCATGAAGGCAGCTATCTCCATGAGATGATAGAAAAACCTGTAAATAAAAGATAAAGAATATTGTTGATATATTGGTTATAAGATAAATATCACATCTAAAGCAAACACTGCAAATGGTACATGTGATTACTGATTACTGTTGGCCTTGAGGCCTCTTTCAGCCTACAGAAAATATGAAGTATATACTAAAAGTGAGGAGGAAAACACAGGAGGTTCAATATCTTTGTAAAAGGAGAGAATGGACTAAAGGATCAGATATATAAATGTTAAGTGGTCAGATTACATTCAGTGGGGGATAAAAGGCTTTTAGGATAGGATCAGCTAAGTGCCAGAATTAAAAAGGTTATGGTGGTTATAGCGAGACAGTGGGAGGTTTGGGGCTGGAGTGATAACAGACAGCAGCAGAGCCAGGAAGGTGATAAAACTGAATGGATAAAATAGGATTAAGAGAGACATAAATAAATTAAATCAGCCGAAACCTTACTTTGTTTCTGCCATATAATTATATACAGTTATTTCACTGATCATGAAGCTCAGAAAATGGCAGCTATTTTCAACAAGACATTCCTGTTTGAAAAAAGAGCAATCCAAAAAACGTGCCAAGCCAACAACATACACATGCACAGAGGGAATATATTTTTGCAGTTTTCTTGACTTCTCTTGAAATATTTTCTCCTCTACTATAAACCTCCCTGTATCAACTAAAGGAAGCAGCTGTTCTGGGAAAGACATCACATCGTGCTGCTCAAATAAATTTTATAATGGGAAAATTCCCTGGAGAAAGCTGACTTAATCAAGGAGGTCTTTTTGCTGGTTTACAGGGTGATTTTTTCTTTGTTTTTTACTTTTTTCCACAAATCAGCTATGTGGAATCAATCCACGAACTGGGTAAGATTTATATATGTATAGTCTATATTTATGATCTAGTAGTTATACTAGAATCTCATACTAGATACTAGTAGTGAGATTCATCTCAAATAATTTTATTTGGTTGAAAATGCAGGTAGTCAAACTCAGTGTCAGTTTTTAGTTACTGGAGAGAGACTGGTGCCTCCAAAGTGCAATTCATCTACTCATTTCCTTATGGAAGGAATCTAAACAGCTAATTTGTAAATTCCTGAAGTTAGGTGGGAGGAATATAATCCAAAGTGCCCAGAAAGACTAAGCAAATTATCTTGGATGTCTTCTGTTATCACATAATTATTCATCAACACAAATTATTGGTGGTTTATAACTCCGGGACGACAGACCCGTGTTTGTGTTTGTGGCCTCTATTCTTTACAAATGACAAATTTGCTGTGGAAGATACTAGAGAATATAAATGCTATCCCAGCTGCATGAAAATAGACTAGGTTAGGGTAAACAGAGAGAAAATGAGTAATAAACTCTGTGATGTCTGTCTTTTATTAATAACAGGTGCGCATTGCTGCAGCTGTGAGGGAAAATGTTTACCTGATGATCAGCCCTGGAGTCAGCTACAGCCTGGGAAAGGTGATCTCAAGAGCTGCCTACTGAACGTGAGAAGCACTTACTTTGGGTTTGCTATCAAACGTCTTTACAGAGGACTGTGGCCAATAAATCCACTTTTTTATTACATAGTTATGAGTCAGAGGGTTTTGTTTGAATGAAGGATTTCCTACATCAAATGGAATAGTACTATGTGTATGTGGAAATGCATCAGATCACTGAGAATCAGTGTTGGCTGGTCTTTTTGTTGTTTTGGCTGGTAATTTGTCCTGCCCTGCTTCTCTCTGTACACCTGTCACTTCTCTCCTTGCCTTCCCTGTCCACTTCTCTTCTTTCACATTTCTTTCTACTTAGGTTATTTTCTCTTAAGTAAACCTCAGTTCTTAGAAACTAATGCATATATACCTATCAATCAACCAAGATGAAATTAAGACTGTGTTAGCTGGACATAGAATGTCATACTTCCCTTTTTCATGTTTATCTTACCTATTAAGTAAGGTGACAGCTATTGAGAATGGACTGTCTGCAATGGTGTTTTTACACTTTTGTAAGCATCACTTTTCAGTTGTTCTCTGGGACTATATATTACATTTATTATAGTGTGTAATGGTATGTCCTATAATTAATATAATTAATGGTTCTGAGCTTAGGAAAGTACAAATGTTGCATCAAAAATGCAAATTATGGAAAAAATAAGAAAGATAGAAAGCTATAATATTTAAAAATACTGAGCCAATAAAGAACTATCAGTAATATAGTAAAATGAATGATTGTCAGGAAGGAAAATACTTTCAGGCAGTCACAGTATTTGGCAAAGTATATGTTTTAATATGTTTATGAAATATTGAATAGAAAGTAAGCCTTTCAAAATATTGTTTTATGTAGAAAAGCAGCTAAACAGTAGTCAAATGCCACTGACATTAAGAATATTTATCTATTATTAAAGATGCTTCATGAAAAGAAAAATCCACTTGAATGTCATTTTAACCAAAAATATGTATCTCACATAAAACTTTCCTAAATGAAATGGAGCGCTATGATGTTTACAAAACACTGCAGTATGTAAGAACCACACAGAGCTTAATGTCTACATGCGTTGAATTCTCAGTGAAGTAGAAGCATTGCTTTTTCTGTATACCTTTTGATGCTGAGGTTTGATGAATCATCACACAGTGATATGTGCCAAATGTCACCACTGGTTTATTTCATTGTAAGTTTGTAATAGGTTACTGGAGGTAGGAAGTAGAAGATAACCAAATAGAAAATTAGCGTCAGCATTTCTTTGTCTGATGTTGGCTGATAACTGCTTAACCTGACAAGAACTGCACCTAATGCTTATGCAGATCTTGCACCTTCTTGAAGAAAACTGTTCCATATTAAAGTTACTTGACAAGTATTAGCCTGGGAGATACACTTTAGGCCTTGATATTTTCCACTTGTAGATGACAATATATTTTAAATTTAATGAATACAAATCTGAAGAGAGAAGCAGCCATCACAAATCTTGAATTCCAAGTCTATTCTATAATTTTTTGACAAAAAAAGTATTAAAAATCTGTCCTTTCAGAAAACCTGCAGTATGACTCTACTTTCTGAAAAAAAAATAAAAAAGTTTTGTGCATAAAATTAAGTTATATGAGACTTTAATGAAATTCAAAGAAAAAAGTGTTCAAAAAGTCTTCTGCTACCTGATGCATAACATATGCAATTCTTTCATTACTGTTATAGATGAAAATTTCTTTGCCAGAAGGCAGAAGTGTTTTTGAGAAGACATGTTTAGGCACTGAGTCTTTTCTCTTAAGGGATCTGTTGAGTTCGTAAGAAACAGTTTTGCATTAGCTGTGGCATTATCTTTGCTCTTTGCAGTGAAATGCAGGAATAATGCAATTTTAATTGGTCTTTGAAAATGGTAATTTTCAACTGGTAATCTACAAGGAATCTTAAAATACTGAAAAAATGAAAGCTGCTGTTTTAATTATAAAGGCATCTTGCTTGAAGAGTTAATACAAGCTAAGTATTTGTCTAATTCATGTGATTAAGCAATCACAAAATGACCACTCTTATGGTCTGCATTTTGTGTGGGAATCTTGCATATTTTAAGAGCCACTGACAGTGGCTACATAGAAACGAACAAGAAAAATCTCTCTTTTCATTGCTTAGCTCTCGTGAGACCTCACTTGGAGTATTGTGTACAGTTCTGGTGTCTTCAACATAAAAAGGACATGGAATTCTTGGAACAAGTCCAGAGGCCACAAGGATGATCAGGGGACTGGAGCACCTCCTGTATGAAGATAGGCTGAGAAAGTTGGGGCTGTTCAGCCTGGAGAAGAG
>JANHGB010028443.1:0-16521 GCA_026283785.1 Coracopsis vasa | reverse complement strand
GTGAGTCTGCCCGGCCCGGACCGGAGTGGAGTGGCGGGACGCGAGGGGATGCGGACGGGGCGGCGAGGAGGGCGGTGGTTCCCTTTCACGGCCACCCGCCCTCGGGCTTCTCGCTGAGAGAGGGGACCCTCGGCTCGAGGGAGCCACCGCAGCACCGCCGCGGTGACAGGAGCGGTACCCGTGGTGATGCTTAGCCGTAATGCCCGGCCCGGAGGCGGGACACGCTCAGGGCGGGCAGCCGCTGCCGCGCTGTCCCGCAGGAAACGCTGCCGTAGTTCCCTCAACTTTGTGAAACGCTACTGCGAGGTGGAATTCAGGAGTTGTGCCGTGACTCACTGTCTTAAGAGGCGTTTGGGGAAAAGTGAGGAGACACACGGAGAAATCGCGTTTTAGGCATAAAATTCACTAGGCGAACTCACGATGCCTTTCACTGGCCCCCGCCCCTTTCTCCGCAGCTCCGGCTGCTCCCGGATCACGGCCGCCCCTCTGAGCTCATCCCGCTATTTCAGCAGCGGAGGTGGCCCCGCCTGCGGCTTCCAACTTCGGAGGTTAGCGGCAGTGGCTGGAGGGAGCCGTTCTGGGCGGAGCGCTCCCAGCGAGGATCCCCGAGCACTCCCCGCTGCCCTCGGAGCCCGGGAGGGGACGCGGGTGTACGGTGGCTACCCGGGCCCTGGAAGCCACCAGCCTCCTACCTGCGAGAGTTACCCGGGTCGCGATGCCCACTGCCGGGCACAGGGTTAGGCATGCGGATGGGGGGCCGTTTGCCCTTTGGCCCCTCTCTGTCCCCATGCGTTTCCAAACGAACGGGACGAGTAGCCGATTCACCCCTTTCAGGGGTTTTGGGGAATGGTGGGGTTTTTTTGCCTCTGGAATATATTACAAGCATGCCCTTCCCCTCCTCTCCCCCTCCGCCCCCCCCCCACGAAATAGAGCAATGAGATAGTTCAACCACCTTAGTAGAGTATCTTCATAAGAATGACTGTGAGATTATGCTAGGGCAGTTTTACGTTATGTGCCTAAATATAGCTCCTTCACATCAACTTCATTAAAGAAAGAGGTCATATAGACAGCTGCCTTCTAACTCTTCAATGTACATGGGAAGTATAAAGTTGTGTTTTGGAAATTACCTTTTGCTGATACATACCCCAGATTTCAAGAAAAGACTTCAGCGTGCATTACTGTATTATTCAGAGTGCTGAGCACACCAGGCTCAAACTTTGGAAGGTGAAGAGTGCACATAAAACTAATTTGGTTTGTTATTTTGCCTGTTACTACACATTACAAGAGTCTTTAATTACATCATCACATAATGGTTCTTAAATAATACACATTTGCTCCGCAATCTCTGTTACAGTGGTATAGCTGTACTTTTATTTCTGTTCCTTTTGTAACCGCATATTAATTTCATTCTCATTACAATCCCTATGATCTTTATTGCCTTAGACTTTTAATACAAATTGCTTCTTTCTCAAGGTATCTTTTAATAATTCAGTCAGCACCTATATATAATACAATATATATTAAGACTACCTTGTCAGCAGAGAAAGTGCTTAATAATGAGGCTAATTTAGCTGCAAGTTGGTGGGTTTATATATACCAACAACTTTCCAGTGTTATTCTATTTATAGTTCCATCCCTAATAAAATGGTTTAGTGTGCACTTTAAGTTACTTTAATTGAGTCTGTTTGACATATACAGGTGTAAAAGATAACTACAAATTTCTAATGGAGGTTATAGTGTGATGCGCAAGTGGGGGTGAGGGAGCAACTGTGCTCCTAGAGCTGAAATGCTAACCTGTACTGCTTGAGCTGGGCGTGGGTTAAGAGAGTAACTCAAAGGTGTCAGGTTCCAGGTGAGACTAAAATGGAGGAGATCGAGGTCCAACATACTAAAAGGGCAGAAGGTACCTCTGAGCAATGCAGTAGGTATTTAAGAACATTAATGATGTCTCTTGAGCTGTACATTGTCTTCAGAGGTCATGGTAGCCTGCTTAAGGCCACCCCACTGCTAGCCAGCTTGGAGGAGGTAACTTCTGGGGCCACATGTCTCCCCACCCTTTCCTCCCTGCCCCAGGGGTGGGACAGATTTCCTGGTGCATTTACCCTGAGCCACTTCACTCAGGGGCAGAATTTGACCACAGGGATTGATCCATTGCCCAGGAAGACTACAGTTCACCACAGCAGGCTGTAGAGCAGACCTGTAAATACACTGGGCACTTTTAAGATGAAGCTGAACAGTATGCTGGGTCATCTAGTCTAAGTCATGCTTTGCTAAAAAAGGTTGGGCTAGATGATCCTTGAGGTCCCTTCCAACTGGTATTCAATGATCTGAAAGGTGTTCAGTTTACCAGACATTTTGTTGTGAGGGGGAAAGTTTTACACTTTCTTCACTATATTCTTCTGTTTTGTCTCATTCTCTCCTTGCCTCTCCTCTCCTCTTTCTTTCTTATTTCTCCTTTCTCATTTCTCATTTTTTGTTTCTTTTGCTTGGTTGGTTTGGTTTTCTCTTCTTGGATTCAGTTACTGTTGCATTTGTGAGGGCAGTAATATTCTTATCATGTTAACAATAGCTGGCTGTTAAATGAAGGCAGTTCACTAGATGAACATTCAAACTTAAATTAAATTTAAAGTTGCGTGAGATTTCCAGGGCAATGTGTTCTGTTTTGTTTTCTCACTTAAAAGATAACAAATGGAAAGGATCCCAAATAATATGTAAGTGCTGAAGAAATTGCTTCCAAGAAAAAGAACCAAATTTCCTCTTTGTTAGACTGGCGTAGCTTCTGTGGAGCTGTATTGGGGCCAGAAGAGTTTGGATACACACAGTATACAAACCAGCCTGCATTCAACAAGCCAGTGTTGCTGCTAGACCTCAGAAATTAGTAATTACAAAATATAATTGAAGGGCAAAAATGTGATCACAGACATCAATACATATTTTATAAACCAAGTACAGACACATTCATTTCTTATGTAAAGCTAATTTTTCTCTGAAGGAGATTTTATTCTTGGCTTTCTTTTTCTGTGCCTTTCTTTAAAGAAAACATTTTTATGAGTATCAGAAGGACTGCTTTTGCTTTGTTCTGAATTGCAACTCCTGCTTCCCATTTCCGCCTTACGACATCATATCACCTTTGTCTACTTTAAGAATAACTTTTTTGTGTGTGTGCTTTTCCGTTTTTTCATTGTAGACTGCTCTCAACTCAGACCTGAATGTCCAGGAAACATACTTCTGGGTTCCAAACCTCTTATTTTTAGAGTACTTTTTATTTCTTCAGGTTCCTGTGAATGATGCTTTTACCAGTCTTTAGCTAAATTGTATAGAGTGCTCTATCAAAATACACTCAAGCTCTTGCTTGTAGTTCTCTCATTTTGCCATTAGAATATCATTATACGCTACAGGTCTAATGATTTTTGTGCATGCATTTGTTCCAAATGATTCCCAAATCTATTTTCTTTTGTTTGGCAATACTTTTGACTATTGCAGTTTGGTGCTTGATGTTCCTTTTTTTTTCCTCTAGCTCAGAGTAACAGAAGCGTTAGAATGAGCTCATTGTACCTGGATTTGACACCCTATGGCAGTATTTTGGCAGAAAAGCCTGCCTTTCTCACCGTAGTCAGTCTTTGGTGAGCAGTTCTGCATGATGAATGAGCTGTGCAGAACCCTGCTGTCCTGGCAGGGCTGGCAATGGGCCAGTCTCCTGCCAAGCAGAGCTCCTGAGCAACCCCCTTAGAAATAATTGAAGTCCTGAGCCATAAGGAGTCCTCTGGTGATTTCTTCCAGAAGAGCTGGTGAATCTGCTAGTTGATTTGCTTCCTTTCCTCCTTCTTTCCTTCCTTCCTTCCTTCCTTCCTTCCTTCCTTCCTTCCCTTTTCTAACTGCCTTCTGATATGCATTTCATTTCTCTCCCTAAGGTTTCCAAAACCTTTTCCTGCAGTGTGCTTCTCTCTGTCTTGATGTGAAGATATAAAGCTGGGGTTACCTGATGGAGAATCTGATGAACATCTATTTTCTCATTCACCCCTGCGTAGTCTCACCATTATGTCTTCCATGCATCTAATTTTAACTAGTTTTCCATGTTAAAGCAGTGCCCTAAGGTGCACATGTGCATGCAATCAATTTCTTTAGAAGCAGCAAGTAAGAATTATTCTACAAAATGTTCACAAGTTTTAGATGTTTTCATACCCCCATATGTTATCCCACTTACCAGACAGACAGGAGAAGCCTCATGTTCACAAACCCTGGTCATCAGTGGGGACTTCATCCACCGTGATATCTGTTGGAGGGGTAACGCTTCAGGCTGTAAGCAACCCAGGAGGTTCCTTGAATGTGTGGACAGTAACTGCCTTCTCCAAGAGATAGAGGAACCAATGAGGATGGGTGCTATGCTGGACCTTGTTCCAACCAGCAAGGAGGGGCTGATGGGGAATGTAAAGATCAAGCACAGCCTTGGCTGCAGTGCCCATGACATGATGGAGTTCAAGATCCTTAGGGCAATGAGGAGCAAGGTCACTACCCTGATGTTCAGGAAGGCAGACTTTGGCCTCTTCACGATAATGCCCTGGAGGGAAGAGAGGCCCAAGAAAGCTGATTAATGTTCAAGGATCACCTCCTACAATCTGAGGAGTGTTGCATGCCATCAAAGAGGAAGTCTGTCAAAAATACTAGAAGGCTTGAGTGGATAAACAAGGAGCTCCTGCACAAACTAACACAAAAAAGGAAGCTTACAGAGGGTGGAAGCAAGGACAGGTAGGCTGGGAGGAATACAGAGAAATTGTCCAAGCAACCAGGGATCAAGTTAGGAAACCTAAAGCCCATAGAGTTAACTCTGTCCAAGGATGTCAAAAACAACAAGAAAAGCTCCTATAGGCACGTCAGTAATAAAAGAAAGATTGGGGAAAATATGGGCCTTCTCCTGAAGGAAACATGAGACATGGTCACCCAGGACATGGGGAAGGCTGAGTTACTCAATCACTTTTTGCCTTGGTCTTCACCAGCAAGAGCTCCAGCCACACTGCCCAAGTGATAGAAGGCAAAGGCAGGGACTGACAGAATGAAGAACTGCCTGCTGAAGGAGAAGATCAAGTTTGAGACCCTCTAAGGAGCCAGAACATGCACAAGTCCATGGGACCTGATAAGATGCATCTGCGGATCGTGAGGGAACTGGCAGGTGAAGTAGCTAAGCCATTATCCATTATATTTGAGAAGTCTTGACAGTCCGGTGAAGATCCAATTGACTGGAAAGGAGGAAACATAACCCCTGTTTTTAAAAAGGGAGAAAAGGAAGATCTGGGGAACAACAGGCCAATCAGTCTCACCTCTATTCATGGCAAGATCATGGAGCAGATCCTCCTGGAAACTGTGCTGAGGCACATAAGAAAGAAGGAGCTGATTGATGACAACCAGCTTCACTAAAGGCAAATCATGCCTGACAAGGGGTAATGGCTGTAGCTGAAAGAGAGTAGGTTTAAATTAGATATTAGGAAGAAATTCTATACTGTGAGGGTGGTGAGGCACTGGAACAGGATGCCCAGAAAAGATGTGGCTCCACCATCAGCCACAGCTGATGTGACTGTGTTCAAGGCCAGGTTGGATGGGGTTTGAGCAACCTGGTCTAGTGGAAAGTGTCTCTGCCCATGGCAGGGGGTTGGAACTAGATGTTCTCTAAGGTCCATTCCAACTCAAAGCATACTATGATTATATATTGAAGTGGATAAAGAAAAAAGAGTTAAATAATACTGGACCCTTAATGAACACTTTCAGACTCTGCTGTGTCTAAGAGTTTATGTTATGGTCTTCAGGGTCCATGTTTTAGCATCCAGCTCCAGGCTTTCTCTTCTGTGCAAAATTAAACATTCTTGAATAATCATCATCATCATCACCATCATCATCATCCTCCTCTAGGCACTATCCTCTCACACATATCTTCAAAAACAGGCTGCAGCAGTGAGAGGCAGCAGAAGGCAAACCCTTCTGTCCACTACAGAGGCCTTTCCTCTTCCAACTGATTGAGTTATCTCACTACTCCTTCCAAGACTCCCGTGGGTGCCAAATGCCTGGGTTTTTTGTTGACCCAGGCAGTCTCTTTTCCATCCTACATCTCTGTTCCATGCAGAGGCATCAATAGTATCAGTATCTGCCCAGGCTCTTCATAGGCAGGGCACGGTGCTGGGAGGAAAAAAGCAAGGCAGCACCCTTGCTGTGCAGCAACAGCAGAGTGCACACAAGGTCGCATCTCTGCAATTTTGTCCAAAAATTGTCCCACTTGCGAGGGACAGAGATTAAGGGACTTCCACGCCAAACACAGCAGACATCACTGTACAGCATGTGGAAAAGGCAAGTTTGGAATTTGGCACTGGTGATAAGCTAAATATGCTAACTGGTGTGTCATCCGAGCAAGACCTGAGAAGGAAGTTCTTAGGATATTTCAGGTTTTCTTGTCAAATTGTAATCCCCTTGTAATATGTGCTTCAAGCGCCCATCTTAAACAGGGGAATTTCAGGTTAGATATAAGGAAGGAGTTCTTTACTGTGAGGGTGGCGAAGCACTGGAACAGGTTGCCCACAGAAGTGGTAAATGCTCCATCCCTGATGGTGTTCAAGGCCGGGTTGGACAGAGCCTTGGGTGACATGGTTTAGTGTGAGGTGTCCCTGCCCATGGCAGGGGGGTTGGAACCATATGATCTTAAGGTCCTTTCCAGCCCTAACTATTCTATGATTCTATGGTTCTATGAAATCTGCATTCCACAATTGATTATATTTGTTACTGTTCACTTGGTGAATCCTGCTGGTATTATGCATTTGAAACAGAGAACAGAACTGCACACAGAATTTAAGATTCAGGCACACCAGCACTTTATATAGTGATATAATGATATTTTCTATTTTATTCTCTTTCTTAACAATTCTTAATATTCATTTTGCATTTTTTTTTGCCAGAGCTATGCACTGAGTTCAATAAACTTATATATTAGAACCCCAAGATCTCATTTCTGAGTAACAGCAGTTGTCTCAGAGGCCATCATTTTATATGTGAAATTCGGATTGTTTTTTCCCTGTGTATGTCATTTTACATTTGTCTGTCCTGAATTTCATCTGCCACTTAATTACCAAGTCTTTTAGTCTCTAAAAATCCTTCTGCAATTCTCCACAGTTGGTTCTCACTTTTAACTCAGCAACTTGGACTTCCCACTCCCAGGGCATACCTATGCTTATTCTTACAACTTTGGAATAAAACACCCACAAATTTTGATCAAGTTGAGATGAATAATGGAGCTTTGTGTTACAGGTTTCCCTCTAGATCTTGTATATTTACATGAACGCCTGCAAACATTTGAACCTCTGGAAAGTTACACAAGCAGTGTTACTCATGCAGAAAAGAAGAAAGAAAGAAAGGGGGAGTTGGTGAGACACAGCAGATTTGATTATCAGGAATATAAACATTATTCTGTATAGAGGGTAACCTAGACAGTGGATTTCATTATAGCCTCCTGTATTAGTATTAGCTATATTCATGCCATGAAACTTGACATCATTGAACAGGCTTCCTATATTAATTGTCTAAACCAGTTCATTATTATCATTTCTGTTCGGGCAGAGCTAAGGGTGTGCTAAGATGCAAGATCCAGCCCTGAAGGATTACAACCCAATACCCGGCTTTAAGAAAGTGGTTAAGGAGATGGGTAGTTTTAGTCACCTGATTAAGTTCTTCCCTAAATGTCTGTTTTCTTGAGTCATGGGTATGACTGCTTTAAGGTGGGATCTGAAATCCATAAATTGCATATAAACAGATGGGAAAGGATAAACGTTTTAATAGCCTCTTGCCATCACAGTCTCCAGGCCTGTCACGGTGCTCAGTGACATTAGAGTAACTCCAAACTGTACCTAGAGATGCCCCTTAATTAAGCCACAAGAAAGCAAGCAAGCAAGCAAACAAGCAAACAAAAAGAGGGCTGACAACACACCGTTCATGGTTTGAGAAATGCAGTCAAATTGTATGTAATGCTTTACTGCTTTGAATGCAGGCATTTGTCTTCAAAAATTGGAAACGTGTTATTCTGTAAATCTTCTTATTAATTATATTTCATTTTGAATGCAAAGCCAGGCCAGCATCAATTTATTTCACTCGACTGCGTCAGCCCTGTAATGTTATTCTTCAGTTTTACTTTCAATCTGGCTCGGACTGATAACATTTTCTGATCGATGAAAAGGCAGAGGTTGTTACCAAAAGTAATGGTATGTTATAAAGCTGCTTTAGTCCAACAATTAAGGACATTTTATTATGTCATAAAGCCAGTGCTATTTTTTCACTGCAGCCGCACAGCATTAATTTGGATGCTAATTTACACACGATATATTATTGATGAGGCAAAAATGCATTTGTTTCTATCAAGCTCAAAAATCATGTATCTTTTAATATATTAATAATCAGAGTCCTCAGGAGGCTGCAATGTGATCTATCTAAATTGAGACAAAATGCATGCATAGCTATTGATTAGATTCAACTTTTCGGGTGGTCTTTCCTGAGCTGAGTGGTATGGAAAGGCATTAGCATGAACAGAAGTTAGAAGCAACCTCCTGTTCTATACAGCATTAGAATAGGTGAGTACTTACCAGCACTGCATTGAGCAGCGTGACTAAGAGCTTATTCTCACCACTACTATTGAGTCTAAGAAATGTATGAAGGGGAGAGGTTAAATTATCACTGGCAGGAATTTGTTACTGCTTTTAGGTGCACATTTCACTTGCTTCACATTAAAGACTTACAAGTGAACAAACACATCTGGCATTGGGAGCAGAAAGAAAACTTTTGTTTCCTATAAGAGCTCCCTGCTCAGTTTTAGCCTTGCCCTAAGAAAAATGCTTCTTGCACAGGGGAACTTTGAAAGTTATAAAGTTGTGCTGTGTCTGAGAATCGGAGCTTTTCTGGAGCCTCCAGTGACACTTTAGTTAAACTGTAGACAGATCATAGCTGTGGAGATTTCCTTTGAATTTGATTCAGCGTCCAGTGGGAAGCCTGAAAGAGTGCAAGGGATTTGAGAGAGTATTACATCCTTACTAAAGTCTTCTGAGTGGTGAAAACTATGACTAAGTGCATACATCAAGGATTCATTGGAAAATTTAGGAATTGAAATTTATAGTTATTTTTTTAAGATATCTGAGCACCTCTTCACAGCTGCCATTAATGATAGTTACCTAGCTGGTTTGGTTAGATGTGAGCTGGCGGCACTAAAATCCAGCCTCATAATAGTGTCAAAAGCAAACAAGAATTCTGGGGAAAAAAATATTCATGCTTCATATCTTTATTCATCACAAAACTTTTGAAAATTAAGTAGATTTTCTCTTTTTCTAGTGAGGGGATAAGTAAAAGTCCTACTGCAGGGTGTCTGCTTCTGAATTAGCTCCCCAAAGGTAATTTTTAGAGACAAGCTGCTGAATGAGATGGAGGACTAGCCTGATTCACTGGGACACTTTCATTGTTTCAAAAGCTAGAATGATCTTTAGCTCATTAGGGAGTTATTTGCATCTGTCAAAGATTCGTCCTGTGGTAAAGACAAAGAATTCATAGCCTGGGAGACGTTTTTTCCATTCTAAATTATTCTATAGACCTCTGCTGTGATCTTTGTCAGGTCACAAATTAGGCCTCATTTCCCCATCCCTCATCCTTTTCAAATGGTGATAATAATACTTTCTTACCTCAGAGACTGCAGTAGGTCTTCATAACCCAGAATCTGTAAAGTAACAATAGCCCAAAAGTGAAAAAATCCCTAGAGAAATACAGGCTGTCATTGAGCACCCTTGAAATTAAACCAGATGGGACAAAAGGAAAGACTAATAACCAAAAAAGCGCTGTCCTGGCTCACACGGGTATGGCCAAAGTGATCAGTAAGGAATGTCTTTTAAAGTCAGAAGTAATAAATAAATCAATTAATAAATAAAGATATTGCTTTTATCTCTGAAAGCAAATCATCATGGTGATATGCAGGGATAATGTTGCTGAGTTTTGCATCATTTATACGACTGGATGGCAAGCTATTTGTTAATAACCGCCTGCTGTTGTGGAATCCCCTGACAGAGGGCCATATGTGCCGCAAAATCTCAGGCACTCAAGTGAATGATTGTTCAAAATGCAGTTCAAAATTCCCTTGTGAGTCATGCATTTCTTTGTGTGGGTTTTTCTTATTTTCCTCATTCCCCCATTTCACCTAAGTCTGCTTTGAAATCACTTATGTTCTTAAAATATCTTTAGGTATTAAGGGAGAGAGACTGCCTATGCCATCATGGTACCGTCCTGCTCCATTAAATGGAAAAAAGTTTAAAAAGCAATAGTCGAGGTATTGGAGATACAGGAATAAGATCAGGTTATTTGGATTTGGAAGTTAATCCAAGAATAGCTAAGAGACTTCTCCAAAGAGGTTTTGACCTTGCAGCTCTTACTCCTGTGCAGGCATGCAGATGGAAAAAGGACATAGACTTGAAAAACTGCTTTGAAGAAGCCATTCACACAGAGGGAGCTGGGAGGCATTAAATGAAGTTGCTTCCGCAGCCCATGTTTGAAAAGGAGACCCACAGCACCAGCAGGAAAGAGAAGTCTGTGATCAGTGTGGTTTAGGGCTTCAGTGCACAGGGCATAGACGTGTTTGAAGGGACCTTGCCAGCCAGGTGCTCAGCCACTGTCTCTGTTAAGTGCACAATGAATGTGACACTTCACACGTGGTGTTCACATGTGAACTGATTGTACAGTGATGCCCCTCAGCCTGTGCAGTAAGATCAAGCTCTATGTCATGGCCACACTGAGATCATCTTCTGCTTCCTCCTTCCAGAAACTGTAAGTCCAGGTCTGGGTATCCCAAAGTTTCATTACTCCATGCAATTAAATATTTGCCTTGCACAATGGGAATAACGGAAGACACTAACCAGGGAGGAAGAACACAGTAGAGGAAGGATCCAGAGCTGTGCATGAATACTGTGGTGAAGGAAAAATTGCACTCAGACCTACAACAGATGATGCGTTATTTTGGTGCTTTTTAATCCTTCCTGTGTTCAGCTGTCACTAAAGAGCTCCAGCATATAGTGGTATAGGCCATCCTTTCAGTACTGTGGCAACTATCACACCCTGTCATCCAGTCTGATGACTTCTGACTATTATGTGTGAAATAGTCATTGGGAGAGTGTGACTGCTGTCTTGGATTGAATTTATTCATTTGTGTCTGTGCTGTCCATGACCCCCAATATTTTTTCTTAATTTTAATCTGTCTTATCCTTACCCTTGCTTTTATGTTAACCTTACCATTTTTTTCCTAAAAATGGCTTATTCTTTCTAAATCTCATTTAAGCCATGATTGCATTTCTTCCCTAATGTTTTAGATGAAGGGGAACATTAATTTATCCATCTGAACATTAGATAGCTCTAGTGCACACTGAGACTCAGTTTGACTGAACTGCCAACAAACTAAAGGCTGTGACCTTCACCTGCCTCAGGCATAACCCAAGAATAATTGATTTTAAAGTGGGCTTCTTGCAAATGTGAAATTAAACAGCATGACCTCTTTTGAGGTAAGCTTGCTCTTTGAAGGATTGATCATGTCTCCATTTGATCATCTCTTTAATCCATGTCTGAAATTTTTCATGAGGATTGTGTCACACCATAGGAAACACAGTGGACTCAGCAATGGAAATGGTACCCACACATTTAAAATGGGCCATAAGGAAGAAAGTATGCCTTTACATACGCCATCATTCCAACTTTACCTGCTACAACTGGCAACATGTTGAGAGTTAGTTTTGAAAATAATTAGTACTTCCCTCATGCGGGGCTTTGAAGACATCTGGAATTCAATTTTGTGGCTAATAAGGAGCCACAGGGGATATCTATAGCACTCTGATGCTTTCTTTGAGGAAATGTGAAAAAGATTTTAGATAATAACTCCATCTGAGAGTTCACAATCATTTGAAGACCTTTTATAAATAGTGAAATATGATAAATTATTCCATTACCTGCTAACTAGCACTTTGGTGAAAAAATAAGTTTTGGTGTCCTTTTTGGATACAATTTGAGAATAGAACCTGATAAAACACCAGAAGAATGTATATTGTGGAAATGGATAAGGTTTTTTGATGACAAGGATTTAGCCTCTAAATTTCTCACTGACTCTTTGTCAATAACTCTAGAACTCTTTTCAAAATGCCAGTGTTCAGCTCTTGTTTGATGCCAACAACTTAATAGGAGACATCAATAAGAAGTATATTATACAATATGCAGCAAAGAACAGGAAATTCAAATGGACGCACAAAGTCTCACTGCCCTTCTCATGCATTTTCTTGGTATACCAGCATACAGTACAGGGCAATTTTAGTTTTAGTAGCAAAATTTTACAGTTAGATGCTGATTTCGCTCATTCTGCTGTTTCTCTGAATTTTCTCTGAACCATTTAATATCCCCTCAGTGAATACATAATAAAATGTTGTAGATGAAAGAAGAACCATTAGTCTACCTTGTTCCTGCTATCAACAGGCCTCTGTGACAGTTAACAAACACAAAACACAGATTTCATTATATGATTAAAATTGCCCTTTTAGACATTCTAGCATTAGTGAATTCCAGGATTGAGGTGCCCGAGTAACCTCAATATTGCTCTCTTTGTATGTCTGTATTAAACACAGTATTATTATACACTATTCCTCCCTCTTCGACTTCATCCTTACAACAGGCAGAGTACAACCTGAACCTAATAGGGATTCAAGTCAGAATGCAGAGTGACAGGAACTGCTATCTGGAGCCTCTTCCACCTCCTCTTCATTTTACATAGAAACTGGAAAGTGTAACATAAGAAAGAGAGGTCTTGTGGTTACCACAGCTGAATGCTACTCTCAAATATCTGGATTCTACTCTTGTCCCTTTCTGATGTCTTATGCAATGCTCAGGAAGTCAGCTGAGCCAAGCAGGTAGTCATTGACTGCCTACACCTCATTTCTGTGAAGCTTGAACTGCAACCTTGTTTGCAAGGTGCTGGGCACTCCTTGCTGTGCCAGAGCTTGGGTCTAAAAAACTTGGCTTGAGCTGAAGTGCAACCTGCTATTCAGTGTGTGGGGTAGGGAAGAGCACTCTCATCCCAGGTATTTCAAGTAGAGCTCTCAAAATTCAGTGGATACGTTTACTCTTAGAAGCCCACCCTATTCCTCTGCTCCCCATATGTGAGGTAAGGACAATGCAAACTTACCTTAAAGCAAATGTTGTGGAAATAACAGAGATTCACATTAGAGTGAAAACCACAAAGCACTACTAGAAGGAAATGAAAAAATCTGTTGTCAGAGGAGGTCTAAAATAACCTGAAGTAAAGAAGCCTCGTCCATACACTGAGCAATGACAGTGAAACCAGCTATTGAAACCAATCATTTAACAATCTAATAATTGTCTGTGCACTGAAAAAGGCTGAAGTGTGGTAGAAAATACAGTACAAGAGAGTCAAAGTATATAGGTAGCATGGATCCTGAAAATCACTACATCTGAATGCTCAGTTTCCCAACCCAAATTGCTACTTTAGGAAGCAGTTATGTGTGAGAGATTGTCTAGGTTTTGTGGTACGCTTTTTTTTTCTTTTCTAGCAACAGCAAAACAACCCTGAAAATAACAAATCCCCTTATGCATCTTCATACCAAAATCCCTCATGACTTATCTGCAGAGCTAAAGCTCACATATCTACAGACCTCTGCCAGTCAGCTAAAAAAAGAGGTAATGACAAAACCAGACTATAACAACTCTGGATAAACAAGAGGGTGTCAAACATTTTATACCAATGAGTTTTACAGCTACTGATGTCTGAGAGAAAGCAGGGCACTAGGAGATTCTGGGATGCACTCCTGCCTGGAGGAGGGAGCACTGTGCCAAGCAGCTTTCTACTTATCTTCTGGAAAAAGAGAAAATAAAACCCAACCAACCAAACAAAGCCTCAACTCTCAGGCTGGTCCCATCTGCACCTCTGACCCCTTGCCTTAATCCTGTCACCCTCTGCTAGCAAGCCTCATCACCCAAACGATCTTTTTTTCCCGCTCCTTGAAACTAGTACCATAGCTCTTACTCTGTCAGATCTTCCTTGGTTCCTGTTGTCTGCTTTGCTACCTCCAAATCCCAGAGGCCAGTTACTTTTCTCCCCATTTTCCACCCCTTGGCTCCCTGTCTCTGCCTGTGTGTCAGGGCTCCTCATTCAAACTCAGCCTTGTACCTCTGCTCCATCAGCTTACTGCTCCTGTCTCTGTGTCCTGCTCCTTCAGCAATGCCTCCTCAGCAGATCTCATTCTCTATCATCTCCAGGCCCCTTCTTCTCTGCTCCTCCTTCACTCTGCAGGTACCCAGCAGATCTCAGTTCCTCTGTGCCTCTGGGGACAATGGAAGAGTCAAAGGCCAGACTAGAGATTGTTTCTCTTAGTATCTCTGTCCAGAGCCATGATAGATTTCATGAGCACAGGGATTCAACCCCTTTCTCAAGCAGGAAAATACCTGCTCAGTTGTAATGTGCACCATGCCCAGTGCAAATCACCTGTGGTAAAGTGAACTGTCAGTAGAGATGAATACATCTCTACTGACCATTAATTTGGTCGAACTTGGGATGACTTTAAGGGTGACAAGGAAAGACACTTCTGGAACAAAATTCCCCCCTCAATAACTTCAAATCCAAGTAACAGGCAAATTACTGCAAACTTAATTTGTATTTAAAACAATTTTTTCCTTTAGGCTTATTACTGGCAATGGTTGAAAAAATTCTGCCAAAAAACTCTTGCAAAACTATTTCTCTTCAGCACAGGAAATACCATCCTTCGAGCGTGTCAGAAGAGTAAGATAAGAAGCCACATAAATCAAGGCAATCCCACTGAGAAGCTAAGCTATAAGCCTTGCCAACAGGCAAGGCTTTGGCCAGCCCAATTCTGCATCTTTCCAGAGGCACAGCTGAGTTCCCTGGTAAGAGCACTCTGACCTCACAAGACCATCATTTTTTGATATTTACATAAGATTTATCACATTAGTCACAGTTGTGATGTCTTCACCAAGATAAAGCACTCTCTGAAGTGAACAGATATCTGCCTGAGCAAAGACAATGACCTTAGTGGTTATTTTTGTTTCTTTCTACCATTAACTCTGGTACTTCCTGAGAAGCTAATTAGATCAGAAAACTAATCACTACTTGATCTGAGATGTCTTTTCCTGGTGCTGCCTTCAAACCATATGTATTCAACTTTCATCTTTGCTCACCCTTGCAAAAACCCATTAAACAGAACGATCTACTCTTGGAACAATTTGAATAGTTGATGGTTCCCCATCTCTCTTGAAAGGCAGATCTGTCACTTGATGCTGAAATTTGCAGGGTGCAGATGGGAATTCCATCCACACATGAAGTAGTTCTGACAGCAGCACTACTGTAGAGACTCGGATGAACCCTGATGCACCAAATACAACTGACTGTCTCCAAGTGCAGCTGCATAAGAAATTCTTCAATTTTTTAAATGCTGCTGTGCTGTCTTTAATCAACCCCCCAAAGGAATAAGCTTGTACTCAAGTATCAGTCTGCATCATTCTCAGTATTTCACTTCTGCCTATTCCCCCCATGTCTGGAGAGCTACATTTCTTCCACTTTGTTTTCATTTTGTAACACTGTATTGATCACTTCACTCTGTTGTTACTCTGTACCTTTTACTTCTGTTTAAAAATCATTTACAAAACCAGAGGAATTGTGACTTAACACTCAGCATCTGCTACTGTAACTTCATTTGCTTTGTTCAAATTCAGCCAAATTTCTCTATGAAGAATGGGTGTAGCAGAGAACCAAAGGCTTGAATAAAAAGCCTTCTGACTTTATTAGTGCCTGCACAATCCAATAACCAAAACTAGGCATTAGCATTATTTCACCACTACATTACACAAAATCATGCCATTACATTGCTTTTTTAAAAAATGTAATTTTCTATCACTTTGATTTTGGTTTATTTGAATTAAAATAATAAAATCAATACTTCAGACTCATTTATCCAACTGGCTCCTCTTTCAGCAGCAGTCATTATCTCTGCCTTTTAAACCTGGTACACTTATTAGTTGTTATTTTCCTCAGTTCTGCTGGGCAACACTAGATCATGTGCATGCCTTATTTCTTTTCTGCAATTTCTTTTCAGCAATTTGCTGCCTCCTATTTTCCTACTTCAAACTAGCAATAAAATGGGTGAAGTTAGGAAAAGTCTTGGAAAGGAGATGCAGGGACTGTGAGAATGAAGACCTTTGGCCCACTGTAGGACAGGATCAGGTTTGAGATCATCTTAAGAACCTGAACGTGCACAAGTGCACGGGACCTGATGAAATCCATCCACGGATCCTGAAGCAGCTGGAGAATGAAGTTGCTGAGCCACTGTTTGAAAAATCATGGCAGCCAGGTGAAGCTCCCAACGACTGGAAAAAGGGATATCCTTCCAGTATCTGAAGGGGGCCTACAAGGATGCTGGAGAAGGACTCTTCATTAGGGACTTCTTTAGGGACTGTAAT
>JANHGB010028441.1:0-54103 GCA_026283785.1 Coracopsis vasa | reverse complement strand
TCATATAAAAATGTGTACATCAGATCAAGGACTAGGGTTGTAATTCACCAAAAATCCAGCTATTTATGATTGCAGTGTTTGATGTTCTAATTTAGCAGTGTTTGTTGTATTTGTACCATCTGATTTTACTTTTGGTTAAGAAGCACAATGTATATCTTCATTAACATTTTGGTATGCAGTGCAAGTTATTTAGGAGTGTAAAAAGTTCTTGCATGCCTACTTCATGTGTCGTACATTCTGGTTTTGTGCACCACTGATGGTGATGAAGCCAAGTCAGAAGCTGCAGTCCCAAGTATCTTGTACAGATGGTAACACCGATATGGAACTGAAGCATGAGGTGGACCATGCTAATACTGGCTCTTCCGGCATCAGCTGAGGACAACTGGAGAACATTCTGAAATGTCAGCAGAAATAGACAGCTTTTCTGCCACTGCATCTGGCTTTTTGAAGTGGATCTCTGTGTGCTCGTAGTGTCAATACCTGTCTCGAGCAATTATTCTTGAAATACAGACCATTCTCAAGTATTGCTTTTTTTTCCCCCCTGAAATCCCCTTTAACCTAGGAGATGCTCATGTCAGTGATCTAAAGTGAAGGATGAGAATGCAGGGCATGTATCTTAAACTTAGCAAGAAGAGAAGAGGCCATCATCAGAAACGCATCAGAAACAACCATTCTTTGTGAGAGAATGCATTACAGCTATATCTGTTAGGAACTGTATAGTCTCATTTTTACACCAGAAACTTTTCCTTTCTTTTTAAATTGGCTTAAACTTTTTTCTTTCTAGAGCATTATTTAAGGGTTAGCATTGTCCACCCAGGAATTAGCAAACGGTACTGGAATTTGCATTTCTTTTTGTTAGATAGAATGGTAAATATATTTTTTTATACATACTCTTGATCTTCTGATATTCCTTGGCTAGTCTGCATGGAAAACATTTTTTTATAAATTACAAAGAACCGTGACTACAGCATGACTGTAAACATATTGACACTTTCTGTGTAATAGAAGACACCTTTCTTAAACCATTTTTCCTCTGCTTTTGTAGCATTAGGCTTCAAGTATATTAAATGCTACTGTGTTTCTTTTCAGATATGAAACAAATAGAAATCTGTGTAACCAAGGTTCTTACTTTTGCTGGCAAAATTACATTTACTGGCAAATTTAAGATGCAGGCAAGCATGTAGCAGATTGAGGAAGGCTTTTTGTTGGTGTTAGCATTGCAGCTTGCTCTAGTTTTAAAGCAATCAGGGTGTTGGTTTTAACTCGTGTTCACTAGCCATTGCAGTCTGGCACAGTATCTGATTTTGAGATAGAGAAGGATAGCTAGCTGATAATAAGTTAGACGGGTAACTTCAAGGATTAGCTAGGGAAAAGAGCAATTTAACACTTATGCTTCAAGGGTAAGGTCTTGGGCTTTGTGTACGGAAAACTTCAGGATTAACTTTTTCTCGGTTTAGTTCCTGTGCTTCATTCATGTTGGGAAGCTGCATTGTTTTATTCTGAATGTGAAGTAGCTGTGTCCAACCTTAGAAACTGTCACAACTAACATGTTTGCTGAAACTAAATGAGTTTATCACTAGTTGAGTTGTCAGTTTTGAAGTTCCTGGATTTCTGAAACAAAAGGTTCTTTGGAGGGCCAACAGAGGTTGTTACTGTTTCTTCAAGGAGATAACATTTGAATATTCTTTGTTGAGTCTCAGGTCATTTACGTATCAAACATGTCATGAGCTATCAAAGCCTTATCAGTTCCCTGTAGACAAAGACTTGCTTCTGTTTGTTTCCTTTTAAGTGTAGAGATTTACCCTATAGTTCTTAACCAGAATTTACTTTACTGGATAATAAGAGATATGCAGAAGGAAGCACACTATCTGTGTCACCTTCAGCTGCTTTCAGTAGCTCCCTGTATTTCTGATAGAACTTTTCACATAATGGGAGTCAGATTTCTTCTTTTATTTTTTTCTGCCCAATCTTATCTATCTGTCAGGAAACTCCGCAATTTACTTTTACAGTTAGCTTTGGAAAACTAGGTTGTTTATATGTTCCTCTAATTTTTGTGGTTACAGAGAGTGGTCATCAGTAGAATTACAGGATCTGACCCTTTGTAGCTGATGCTTTTCAGGGTTTAATTTATCATTTACTGTATAAAGATCTCCTAAGAGCAGTGCAGGTAGAATGACACCCAAACATCAGCTTCTTTGACAGAAGGAATGCCTGAATACAGAGCTGTTGTTATTGTAATCAACCCTGTGTTTTCTGGAAACCCACAACAACTGAAAACTTTTGCATTGTTAGGAAGCACTTGTTTAAGTCTAGTTTCTTTTCTTCTCTATTCTTAGGGATTTGTCATTTATCTGAAGACAGGCTTAAAATTGAGCCGTTTATAATAAAGAGCAAAAAAACACCTTTCAAATAGCAGTCTTATGGTTTTGGCTGACCATCTTGGGTTGGAATTTTCTTTTTGTTTTATAAAAATTAACCTTGTGGGTTTTTTGCCATTAATTTGTGAAATCAATGTGAATCTTAGTTTAGAGCAGTTTTTCAAAAGCATTTGAAGATACTTCCTAGTAAAAGTGATGGAATAATGTGTATCTTTGAAATGTTTATAAATAGTTCTTAATTTTGTAATAGTAATCTACTTCTCATACAAAAATATCATGCAATATATATAGACAGTTGGGCCACTGATTGTGGAGGACGGAGTGATATGATGCTAGTTTCTTTTTCCTCCTGTTAGTTTGCTGAAGATGATCATCTCCATTTCCTTATTAATACAGTCTGGTTTTGTCAATTGTATAATCTGTAATAAAAAAAAGCAATGCTCTGAAATCTGGATTTTTTTCCAGTTAGTCAAAACTGAAGTTGAGTACCAAATACAGAAATCTTGTTTCTTCTATTCTATTTATCTATTTGCCAATTTTTATTCGGTGCTAGATAATATCTACAATTTGCACTTCAGTGTCACTGACATCTTACAGCCATTTCTTGCGTAGCAGTAACTTAAAGTTTCAGTCAATGGGCTTCCTTAAATCTTATGCAAGATCAACTTGTTATTGTAACTGTTTCATTTTGGGTATTTATATTTTTTTCTTTTAAATTGTTGTACTTTGAAAATATGCTATAATCAGAATACTTAATAAAACTCATATGATCAAGTATTGATATTGCAGGGTTGGTTTTTTTTAAGTTTATTTTGTAATGCAAAAAGACCAAAATCGAAAAATAGAGAGATGTGTAGTAAGAGTATGGTCATTAAGGCTTCTTACTTTCTGTCTCTCTCTAAATTTTTTATTTAATTTTATTGAAAAGGTGTTGTTTTTTAGGCCTAAGTGTGGTGGTTTCCCCTAACCAAGTATCTTTTCTCTGGTTTATTATTTTTATTAAACAAAACAGTAAAGGAAGAAAACTAGTGTTACAGTTTTAACAAATTGCAGTGCACAGTATACGCAGCCATATATAGTGGCTAAAAAAATTAATTCAAAACGTTTGGGTTAAACAATATTTAAGATTCAAGTGAACTGATTATGTAAAACACCTGTATGTTTCCAATACACAGTTTGAAATTTTTATCTGTGAGCTAGTCTAATTTGTAGGATGGGTTTTGGTGTGGTTTTGTTTGTTTGTTTTTTGGGTTGTTTTTTTTTTTTACTATTAAATGGAAATTGCTTGGTTAATTGTCCTATATTGAAAGTAGACTGAAGTGATGATCTAGAATGAGTAAAGATGGAATGTGGTGAAATGCATTGCCTAGTTTGGGGATTTCTGAATTGCACATTTTGTGTTTCCGTAAGTATGTCACAATTTAGCAATTACTCGCTTATTCCCTGGCCAACTCTCAAGTGGTTTAAGTGTTGTTACTGGTGTCCAGGCATTAAAACTGTGCATCTGTTTCTGTATGATTCTTGTCCGTATTAAGGTATCTTCATTGTGGTTCTTTTGCTGTAATGAAATATTTGGAATCTCCAAAAGCATATGGCATGTAACTTCTCATATCCTTCTGTTTTCCTCCCCAAGATGCAGAATCGAATGGCAATACTACTCTGTAACTTGAAGCCTGCAAAGATGAGAGGAGTAGTATCTCAGGCAATGGTGATGTGTGCCAGCTCCCCAGAAAAAGTGGAAATTCTGGCTCCCCCACCTGGGGCAGTACCTGGAGATAGAATCACTTTTGATGGTTTTCCTGGTAAGTAGGTATCTGGGAAAGTGAGGGCAATGACTGACCTCAGTGCTGAAGCAGATGAAATAGTATTTTAAAGCTGATTGCTTTTTTTTTTTTTTTGGTTGAAGTTTTCTGGTTTAGTTATATTCAACCTATTTTATTATTAGCATACTAAAATTGTACAAATAAAGGATTGAAAATAGTCACCTGGGGGGTTTGGTTTGTTTTTGTTTTAATTTCTTTTAGCTAGAGACTTAGATTTTTTGCTACTTACGTTTTTGTCCAAGTAATTATCAACTTCTGGTTGGTTTGATATCTCCTTGAAGGCAATCTAGCACTTCATGGTACTGTAATGAGGTGGGCAGAATCCTTGCTATGTCAGATGTCATTTAATTTCAGTATTTGTAATTAAACATTTACATTCTGATCAAGTTATTTTAAAGCATAAAGGTTCAGTTTGAGTCCTTGAAATGAAAATCGAAAGGACAGCTGGGTTTTATTTTAGTTTGAAGTATGAAAGCCTATGAAGCAACAGAAGCAGCAGCAGCAACAGTAAAGCAACTCTAAAACATATGCAGCTGTCCATCAAGCAGCTTGAAGTCAAGTTATTTTTAAGCCTTCTCTTTCCACCATAAAAAAATATTCATGAGATACAGGCTAATATTCCTTGGTCCTTTTAGTCAAACACATGGTGTCTTGATTCAAAGCAATTGGACTTCTTTCTGCAGACTTGAGAGTTTTCCTAGAACTATCTTGAGTGTCATAGGGAAATGATTTGTTAAGGAATGCTGTTGTCTGTTTGTTTGATGCCGTTGCCCTTAATTGGACTTGACACTGTCGTATACTCCAACACATGAATCTTCAAGATCTGTTGGACCTTTCTTTTTATTAAGAACTTCACTAAATTTCTGTCCTCCTTCAGTGGTCCAATTTATAAGCCATTGAAAAGTTATTCTGTTATATGTCTGTAAATACTACACTCTCCCACACAGTAACTGCTGTAAGACAGCAATAATTCTTGGAGATTTCACAGCTAACTGCCAAATCTGCTTTCTAATAGCAGTATCATTGACACTTTGACAAAACTCTTTAATGCAAAAATGTCACAGGACCCATATATCTGTTATTTATTTATATAGTAAAGTAATGATTCTGGTCTAAGAAACCCTGGCAATTTAGTAATAATTATCTCTTTAAAAAAATAGAAAGTGCTAAAAGTGGAGTGCAGTGGTTAGTGTGTATTTAACAGGTTTCTTTGATCAAAGCTTTGGAGGACAGATGCTTTCCTTTGGTTGTATAGTTATAATCCACAGCAGCTAAGTGGTATTAATTTTTCAGAAGGTCACATACATCACTCCAGCTTTTTGCCCCTTCTTACACATTCTTTCAGTAGTTACTGAGCTGTTACAAAGCAGAGAGGTTTCTTGTTTATTATGGGAAATTCTTTTGAAATATTTAAACTGCCAAACTGAACGACATGTTTAACAAAATTTGGGACCTCTTATTTGGTTCTTTTTGTGTAAAGAGAGTGAGAAGCTTGTTAAGCCTGTACAAGTTTAAATTTATTTATAGAAACCCTTCTAAAGAATATTTTCTGGGAAGAAGGAATGCAATGAGGAGAATTCATAGGCAAATGCACAGCCTAAAGCTCTGGTAATATTTAAAATTGGTGCCTATGCTAATCTAATATGAGCTCACCACAGATCCCAAGGGAGCTTGACAGAGGATTCCAAAGAAACATCCAAAGCATGGTTTTTATAATAAAAGTCAAGGGGGCTTTTTTACTAAAAAAATTTGCTTGCTTTTTGTATTTAAGGAGGGGGAAAGAAATGCATAGATCATTTAACTTTCTGTTTAATGATTGTATTAGTTTGTATGCATTCACTTTAGTCTAAGTCCAAGTCTGTCTTTGTTTATGAACTTGAGCATTAAGTGGGATTTTTACTTTTGTTAAAATGCACAGTTAGCTGTAAATAACTAAATAACTAAAATAACTGTAAATAACGAGTGAAATAACTCGACTGCATTATTGAATTTTGCTCTAGCAAGGCTAGCCTACTTAACAGGGAAATCTGGCCTGGTCCACTTCTCTTACACAGTTACAGATATAAAAGTTACAGAAGTTAGACCTCTCTACAGGCAAAAGTAACTTACTTTTGGAAGCATTGAGAATGAGTAGGTTGAACCATTGAAAATACCTGAAGGAGAAAAACAATAAAACAGGAGGAATGAGAGTAGTTCATTTGACCGCCTGTTGGTCATCCAGTCCGGAATACACAAAGCAATAACGAACTTCAAACAGCTATTAGAAACACATATGTTGAAGTCCCTGTAACCTTATAGTTGGCTTGTGGTCGTTAGAGATTCTTAAATAATTAGATTTGGTAATGTAGTTAGACTGTTGATACCTATAGGGCCTATGTAGCTTACCATGGTGTGTACACAGCAACAGGGAACTGAGACTTGCAGAGACTGAGGCCATAACTGCTGAAATACAAGCTGGTTGCTAATGCTGTTATTTTAAGCACCAGAACTTTTCATCAAACAGTACAAAAAGAAGTAGAAGAACAGTGTTGAAACTCGGGGGTAAAATTATGTGTCAGTATCCTAATTTTGGACTATTTTTGACCAAGTTCAATATTTCTCAACTGTGAGGGCACCTGCCAAATGCACTTAATTAATAAACTTAAGATGTTGACAAACCTGTGTCAACACGGGTGAGTAGTATATTTCTATGGTCCACATCTACTTAATTCTTAGGAACCCTTTTGGTCTCTAGTAAATTGTGTAAACAGCTAGCAATGGTTTGATTTCTTCTTTTTGACAGTATTTGTAGTCTGTTACTTAAAACCTTTTTTCCCCCAGAAAAATCATCATTTTGAGACATGCTCTGGAGATATTTCCTAGAATATCCCTAGTTCCAGTTAAAAGTATATTCATTCTGAGAATTTTTGATAATATTTGGGGTTCTCCCACACACACACCTTAAAAGTGTGTGTGGTGATGTTATGTGCACATCTGTGACAGCCTGCATAAATAGATCTCTTGCTCTGCCTTCTGTGTTGTGTGCTATTAGGTTATTCTTTGTTTTGAAACAGGAGATCCTGAGAAGGAGCTTAATCCCAAGAAGAAGATTTGGGAGCAAATCCAACCTGATCTTCATACCAATGACCAGTGTGTTGCTACATACAAAGGAGTTCCATTTGAAGTGAAAGGGAAAGGAGTCTGCAAGGCAGAGACCATGGCAAACAGTGGAATTAAATAAATAAATGGTTGTTAGAAACTTTTTTAGATGTTGAGATGGAAAGTAATGCAAGCACAATAAAAAAGATGAAATGCATGGCTAATACCCTTTTTTTTTGACTGCTCTTCCAGAGGGTACAGAATGTGTTATGCCTCCAACACTTTCACACTTCACACATTCACCATGCTTACTGTCCTTGAGGTTGAGTATTGTCAATGGTCATTAACCACTCAGTGCTCAAGACTTCATTGGCAAGGCTTGTTCATGGTAGAACTACAGGCAGGCAAGCATATTTTCTGAACAGCTAAAAGGTTTAGATGATCTATGGAGCAAGAGCATCTCAATAAGGAAAAACTTCTGCCATGTTCCTTGTGTGCTAGTTGCTCTTCAAGAGGTGTGGGACTAGCACTTGGTCAGTAAAGACCATGATTGTCTTCATTCTTTTTGTTACCTTTTAATAGTTTTTCTTCTCTTTATATAAGCAGTTTTCAGGTATATTATAAACTTCTGCAAATTTGTTCTTGGCTGTGTTGTCTCAGTAGTCTGCAGACAGTTGCAAGGGAAGGATTAAACTATGACCCTTTGTGCCCTAAATAGACAAATGGGTGTAATTTCTTGTCTCACAATTAAGTTATCATGTTAGTAAGATCAAAGCTGTCATTTTGCTGTAATAGTTATCTATCTATCTAGTCCATTTTCATATTTCCTTCCAAATGATGAATAGTACTAAGAAAGAATGAAGAGCAGATAGACTGCCAGAGCTAGTCAAGCACTATCATAAAAATATCTGTTTCTAGTGCCCGGACAGGTATAAAATGAGTTAATTTTTTTTATGTTTGTTTTGTTTTAATGTATTTTTATGCAGTGATATTTTATTAAAAAGATGCCTCAGTTTTAACAAAAATAGCTTCTTCAGTTGTTACAATTAGAATTATTCCATAATAATGTAGTACAAGTAGTCGTCATTGCTGTGGTAATAGCCTCAAATTGCTCCTTTTAATTCTTGCCTTTTAATAATCTGAAAATAACTATTTTAGATCAATTTACAATAAACTTTTGAAGTAACTGTTTAGAGATAGTTCAGATACTTTGGCATATAATATTTAATTAACTGGTTGCTGTCTAACCACTGAAACAGTAAGTGCTTTTTTAACCACTGAAATAAAAAAAATATAGCCACTCTGATTCTCTAGGCTTTGAACTTCATCCAGTAAGCTGGTTGGGAAAAAAAAATGACAATGATGTAAAATTAAAAGGAACAGGCACAAAAGAAGAGATGAATGGTTTTATTTTTCAAATGAGTTTTGTATGTGCCTGTAAACTCTATTAATTTTTCATGCATCTGGGAATAAGCAATAGTGTTGGTTCTTTTAAATGTGCTGAATAGTGTTAAGCACATAGGAGCTATTTTATCTGCTGTGTAAACTACATAGCCGGTAATGTCTTATAAAACAAACTTCTTGAAGTTCAGAATCTCAATTCTAACTAATTCTTGCTCAGAGTAAAGGAGTACTTTTACAGTAGGTAAAACTTAGCATTTAATATTTGAAAGTTCTTCGCAAACTTTGGAATTCAGAGAAACTCCTGAAAACTTGAAGAAGCAGTCTGAATTCACGTTCCTTTTTAATTATTTTCCTCTTCCAGATCAATGTTCTGTATGAACTGCAATATATAGTTTGGTGGAGAATAAAATCTGATTTGTGACTACATACATATTAGGACTGTGATTTAGAGCACTAGCTTGTTTGAATTTTGTGTTTGAAGCTACTATTGTGGATGCAGTAGTGTGTGGAACTCTGAAGGACAAGTAGTTTGATAATCTAAGGAGACATCTCCAACTGTTCGGAGGTATTTTGTATGGGTGTGGACTTTTCCAGTTCCGGTACTCTTTTATTAAATATTACCTGCTATAGCAAATAGACAAATGAGCATCTGAAAGCTAATTTTATGCTTTGTTATGTTTAAGTGGAAGCATTTGATAATTATTTTGTTTTATAAAATTCAAGAGCTTTCTTAAGACAGTAGCTCTTTCCTCTTTAATTATGCTCTTCTGGTTGTCTAGGAAGATGTATTTATGCTGTACTGAGCTCAAAAGTGACAACAGGGTACTTGAGGCATTGTGCAAGTATGCTTCTTCACTGAATCCAGCCTCTTCTGCCTTGTCTGCATGAGTAAGTAGAACTGCAGTGAAATCATTCCATGTGGGACCCAGAAGTTCCTGTAATAAAAAACAAATCCTAAATAGTTATCTTTCCTTGTTCCTCTTCCCCGCTCCCACCTCATATACTTAGGCATTAACAGACCAGCTACATGTTCTTTTCCTGGCAGTAATCCAGTTCATACTATCTGAGTTGCTGAGATTTTTGGGGTTTTTCACCTTCCCAAGGCACTGACATCAACTTTCAGTGGAAATATGTGATTGTGCAGTGCTAGCAGTTCTTTGTTCTCTTGCTACAGATGTGAATAGTACTTCTCCAGTTAAAAAATGTCTGCGTAAATAAGGAAAAATGGTTGTTTAGCTGTGTCACACATTTGTTTGAATCATTAGTTTCCTCATATCCTTATTTCTACAGTTTGTACATATTTGAAATTTGGGTTTCAAAATCACCAAATTACCTTGTGTTGAAAAAATAAATGATGAATTTCTACGTAGGACCAACTGCAATTCCAGCTGTATCCCATAAAATTGAACTATTCTCAGCAATTCAGGAAGATCACACATCAAATGCATCAATCTAAGTGATGGGCCAGAGAATTTGTCTGTGACCACTGTGGTTCATCTGGTGGAGGGGAATGGAGAAAACAAGATGCTTTTTGCAATGAGTATAGAAAATTTTAATGGAAACAAGTGCTTGGGCTTTCATTTGCGGATGTATATGAAATTACCACTTCAGTGCAATCATGCTGATGCCCATGCGTGACAAGAAACGTACTTGGAATAAAGTCCACTCTGCAAATGTCTTAACTATAGCCTAAATAACCAAGGTGTATAAAACTGATTTAAAGGATGTCTTTCTACTTCCAAGGTAAGCAGGGAGTCAGAATAAATTGTGTATTGATAGTGATAAATCTGGTTTAGACACTAGGGTAAAAAAAAATTATACCCCCACAAAATTTTGGCATAAACTGTCTAAGGAAGTGTTGGGTTATCAGTTTTGGAGAGAAAGGATAGTGCCTTGATTTGCTGAGGACTCACACTCAATGCTAATGTTCTGAAGTCAGTATCCACCACTCTGAATTCATTAGGCTATATTCTCTTCAGTCATATGCCATCTGTAAATTGCAGAGGAACGTTGTGAAAACTCCTGATTGCTAAAGGTAGTCTTCATGCTAATATCTTCTTGGAATGACATACTGAAACATAACCAATAAAAGTACAGAGTTCCTATTCCCGGCATCCGGGCAGCTGCCCTGCCCTGCCCTGATTGTGGCTGAGGAAATCGCAGCATCTGGTCTGCTAAGTTGAAAGTAACTGAAAAGCTGGCCATTATATATGCTGAGAGCGAGCTGTAATCATGAAACAGAAGTGTTGCTTTATCATCATTTTTAAACATGCTTTCTTTCCAGTATGGGTTTTAAAGGTCCATTTAAAAAGAAAAGGCATAGTGGCATCTCTTATGCTTTTAATGCCCACATGGACTTGATCCAGAACAGTCTGAAACTAAGGAACATGATTTTTTATTGACTTAGAGTAAAAATAGTTTGAGTAAATGCTGCTTTCTCTTTAATACCATGAAGTATAGAGAGATGGAGAACTGTATGAGGGAAAAGAGTAACACTGAAAACAAGTATATGTAAACAGATAATGAGTAAGAGTATTGAAATTAGAACCAACTCTCAAACTACTGGAAAAGTGAGGAGTAGCTTACCAATAAAGAGTAATCAGAAAGTAACAGAAGAGCAAATGAAAACATTTGAAAGCTGGTTTTCTATCTATATATGTATGTATTGGTATATTTTTAACTACATATATATGTTATAGATGTATTTAGGTAATACCAGCTACAGCAGGTGATAAGACTTGATGAACCAGGAAGTCCTTTCTGTCCTAAAGATGTTTATAAAGTTCATTAGTGTAAGACAGATGCAAAGCTTAATGTAACTTTGGCAACAACTGAAACCCTTTGTGTTGTCATTAATAGTACAAACGTAGTTCATCTGATCAGACAGATAAACTGAGCGGTATCTATTTGTTGGCATCTATTTCATTTTATGAATAAATTTATGGTAACTTTCTAGTTGTTTTGTCTTACAGATACAGCAGTAGTGACAGTGCAGGACAGAGCTGAGCACCCTTGTGTCAGGTGTCAGATTTTCTGTGGAATTTTGGACCTGTTGCTCTACTTTGTCTACACAGAGTGCAGGAGGGTGAAGTAACCTGATTTTTGCTTCCTTTAAAAGTTTTTCAATAAGGTAGAACTTTCATGATAAAGTTTTAACTGATTGCTTAGGGGAAAGCTTTCTTTGAAAAATATACTTGGTTCCTGAACTCCTTTGGGCTGAGCTCATGCGCAAAGAACAGTTTTTGCCTCTCTATTTCCAGTTTTAGTGTAGCTATGGTGTTGGGAGTTGTGAATGCTGTGTTTGAGCTGCTGGGCTAGGAAATGTTTTCAACTGCGCTTCTGTATTTCACTTTTGCAGTCAACTTTTTCATAGTTATTGCCACCTGAAGACAGAAGAGTTGCCATTAGGGCAGAGACTATTTGTTACCTGAATGAACTGAATTGTATGATAGCTTTCATCCGGACACAGAGGCAAGTCAGCCCTCAGGACCAAGAGAGCGAGGTGCAGGCCTTCCTCCCCGAAGTGGTGAGCCAGGGCTGAGCTCACTGTGTCTCTCACCTGCTCTTTGCTCAGACTACTGTGAGGGTAGCCTGGAGTGTCAAGTACTCGAACACGGAGAGCTAGCTCACTGCCATTTCTTCGTATAATTCCCAAAATGCAGCAGCTGCGGCCAAGGCTGCAGCTTGTAGCCACAGATCTCGGAGACCAATAATTCTTAAAGTCTGAGCTGCCCAGCAGGCTGTTCCCAGCAGCACTTTTGCCGCTCTGAGTTCTTCCAAGAACAACAAGGTTGATGGTCATCTCATTGCTGCCTGCCATTTTCTGTGCTTTTATCCCCAAACCTGTCATTAGGTGAAGAACAAATAACGTGAGCTGTTTCAGAAGATCCAGCAAAAAATTGCAAAATTCAATATCTTTTGAGTGTCATGCCCTGCCTGAAACGTTTTAAGGAGTGTGTGGTGTAGCTAGACATGAAGTATAGCACGTATACCGCTGTCTGATCCGAGGACAGTTCTTTGCTGCCCTTCTTAGTCTGCTTCTTAGAAATAACAAGACACCACAGAAGGTGTCACAGGTACAAGAACAACCTAACAGGCTGCTCTCATACACTTGCAGAAACTGAAGAGCTGGAAAAGAATCGGGTGTGAAAAGTGTTTGGGGAGCAAGTATAGCAAATAAAGCTAAGGAAGAGCAACAGGGAAGGAAGGACTTGGGAAACAACCACAGAAAACAGGATCAGCATGCAGAGAGAATTGGTAATGGAAAGGAGGAAAGCTAAGGGAGGAAGAAGAGAATGGTGACAAATATCTGCTGCTGTTATTAAGTGACCATGTTTCAAGAAGTAGATCTTTACGTAGTTTTTAGGAAAAAAGTTGGATAGCCAAGGAAGGAGCACTTTTTCACAGCAGAGAACAGCTTAGAGTACGTCTTTGATCAGCTACCACTAAATTTGAAATAGATGGTAATCTGAAAGTGCTTTCTGATGTAGGTAAATGTTAGAAGTATGTCCTAACGAAAAAAAGAAAAAAAAGCTGAAATAGCCAATGCTGCAGGTTCTAACCCATGAAATCAGGACTTTGCAAGGGTATACTGTACAGACTTCTAGACTTATGGTGCAGTTAGTGGCAAAGAAAAGCGTAAACTGGTGGATGGTGATGAGTGATGGGTATAATTTCTAGTTACTGTAATTGTTTATAAATACATCCTCTTGTTCTCTTTGTACTTTTTTGTAATCCAGTATCTGAAGGGGTTTTGGTGCACATTAATTATCTAACAGGAATACTGGCTGATTAAATAAATTCAGAGATGTTTCCAATATGGAAAACTATATTGCAAAGAAGTAGTTGATTTCGAGTTGTCAGTGGCACCTGAACTTGAGAAAGTTTGGGGTTTTTGTTGGTGGTTTATTGTTTTGTTGTGGGGGTTGTTGTTTGTGGTTTTGGGGTTTTTTTTAACATACAATGTTTGGGCCCTCAAAGAGATCCTGGATAATTTTAGAATGGGATTTCCTGTGATTAATTTATTTAGATTCTTGCACGTGCAATTCCAGCTTTCTCCCTTATATTAAACCCATGCCCAAATCAATCTTTTTGAAATAGCTTCAGTAGAAAGCCAAACATGAAAGACCTGTTAACATACTAGTTTTGTAGCATTATGATCTTCCCTGCTGAATTCAAGTAAAGTTTTTGTGGATTTTTCAATGATCCATTTTCCTTTTTTTTTTTTTTTTTTAATTTAAGAATATCTTTTAAAAAAAAGACGCATTATGAAATGGTTGTCATCAGTTATTCATCAGTCTAGATGTGCATTGTATTCTTTTTCTGTAGCATAGTAATATGACATGGTAGTCATGCATTTGTGCATTCCTTTTTTAAATCATAGAATCAACCAGGTTGGAAAAAACCTTTAAGATCATCAAGTCCAAGCATTCCCCAGCACTGCCAAAGCCACCACTAACCCATCACACTGAGGGCCTCATCTACATGGTGTGTGAACGCTTCCAGGGACGGTGACTTCGCCACTGCCCTGGGCAGCCTGGTCCAATGCCTGAGCATCCTTTGGGGAAGGAATTGTTCCTCATCTCCATCTAAACCTCCCCTGGTGCATCTTGAGGCCATTTCCTCTTGTCCTGTCTCTTGTTCCTTGGGAACAGAGACCAGCCCCCTCCTGGCTCCATCCTCCTGTGATCAAGGATTTCTCTTTTTTTTTCCAGTAAGCAGTCTATGTTTAAATAATTACATTAATTTCATATTTTATCACTTACCTTATTTTCCCTTAAATTCCTTTTTCATTCAGACTTCACGAACCACGTGTGCAGTGTAAAAAGAAGTTCATATGTGAACTTTGAAACTAACAGCAGCAACGTACCACACTGAGACTGTTACGTACACATTAACCTGGTTAATCTATTACTAATAGATCTCCATTTAATAGGTTTGGTCAGTAATTGGCACTGAATTTTTGCAACTTAGCTGCAGATGCGTTTTTTGCAATCACTTCAGTGATTGTATGAAGTTGAATTAGTATCTTTTTTTTGAAAGTTACTTGAGTTCTACCAGCAGTTAAATGTGAGAGTGGTAATGGAGGGTCAGGGATTATTTTGTGTTGCGTGTTCTTGAATGGGTGTTCATATATGCATGTGAAGAGCAGGTGAACTTTGTCTTATAATTGCAATAAATTAAATGAATTAAAGCATACACAGATGTAAAACTGTTTGCCTAACAAATATGGATTAAAATAATAAAAAAATGGATTAAAATACAGAAATTATTTGTGAATCTGGAAGAAAACTGAAGACTTGCACCACTGCCAGTGATATGTGTTAACTGTTGGTTTGCTAGCTTGAAACATTTGGCAGGGAGTTTGGGTCTAGATGATCTCAAGGTCCTTTCCAACCCAAACCGTTCTGTGATTCTATGATTTCTCTTGCAAGTATAATTCTTTGCCATGCTATAGTAGCATTAAAACTAGGGCTAAAAAGATTGTCCAGTAAGAACCTATCGCTTGCATTTTGGACAATTTCGCACAAGAGGGAAAGTCATTGATTTATTTATCATTGATTCTCCATTAAGAGAAATTAATGGAGAAATTAATATAAATGGAGAAATTAATGGAGAAATTAATATAAATTTGTGCTTCAATTACCAAGCTGTAATAATAAAATGAAAGATTGGAGTAAGCGCTTGTCTGTTCACAAGGAAAGGTTTAGATAAGCCCCCTCTCTGGCTCTAAATCCCAGATGGGTGGAAGCACATGCTTACTCCAGAGGTATTAAGGTATGTGTCATTACAGTAAGAACAGGAATCTGGTGCAAGGCTGTCTGTGGGGAGAGGAAAAGAGGAAGGTGCTTTTGAGTGGCTAGTCCAGCTGGTGACATTGTCATCCAAAATGTAGTTCTATGTGGGAACCCCTAAGTATTGGTTTACTGCAGTGCCAGGGCTGTTCCTGCCTGCCACAGCAGTGGAGAGAGAGACTTCAATTCCTCTAGAAGCCTGTTGTCTTCCACTGTGGTACCACAAGCACAGCTAGTGCTTTAGCAGAAGGTAGGAGTTAATGGTGCCTTCACATCTTCCTCGTGTAAATTCACATCATTCATCATGAAAGAATTCATCATTTTTGTTACTTGGCTCCAGATGGCTGTGTAATAATTCTGTTGCTTGGTGTTTTTTAAGAGTACATAGACAAGTTAGTTGTTTTCAGACAGTTCCCTGCTCTTGAGCTTCACCTGGTAAGAGGTGAAACATTAAATCTTTTCCTGTATTGCATGTGTAGCCAAGGCAACTACTGATAATTTCCACTGTGAAAAGCCTTGCGGCTCAATCCTGTGCACAGCCTTTGTGTATCAAGCCTATATTTATATATAAAGTGTATAGCAAGGTTCCTTCATTTGCTAACAGATACGATCTCAAGTTTGAATGGAGGGTGACTTGCAAAGCAAAATGATAGGCCTTCCTCATAAAACTGTGGATAAAATCCACATGCTTTCTTTAGTTTGCCTGGAAGTCTTGGCTTTGGTTAAATTGTCACAGTTTAGCTCTGTCCTTTTCACTGGACTGTTCCTATGCACAGTAATGCCTTCTATGAGATCTGAAGCAGAGGTATGTCCTAGCAGTCACATCCAACTGAGCCAGTAGCCTGCCAAGGGGATAATTTGAGCTGTGCATGGACAAGGATTTAGACTACCAAGAAAGGTAGAATCCCAGAAGCAAAGTGTTGTATGCAAAATATAGCTTGCCCAGCTGCATGCAGAAAAGGGCTTTTATGCTGAGAAAGATGACTGTAAAATAAAGAGTACTGGGAATGAGGCATTGCTTAAATGATGGCTAAAACATGGCTAAGCACACTTCTCCACAAAAAAAAAAGGCATTTCTTTTGAGCATTATTATGAATGTAATACAGTCCGAGTTGGGATGCATCTGGAAGACCTTACAACAGCATGGGCAGAAGATTTTAAGAAGTCTTTCTTGGGAGTATATGACAAGGGAAAAATCAAACTGATTTATAGGACACTTGCTTAGGCTCCTCAACGTATGTGGAAAGAGTCTTCCCCAAGGTGGCAGTATCAGCCTGCACCACAGGTACTGTAAAACTCAGCTGGGGGCCCCCTGTTCTGGAGTCCGCTGCTGAAATAAAATACCAGGTCAGAAATGAGCTAAACCATTAGAAAATATAGAATAATTACAGGAGTCTTCAAGTGTGTCTTGAAATAAGAAATGTAAAAAGCATTTGTCTCTCCTTTGTCACAAGAAACATTTTTTATTTGATATATAAAATGCAGAGAGTGTAGCACCTCAACCAATTTGAACAGCAGTAGTGGAAAGGTAGCAGGTAAGAAACTGGAAATGTCACTGTCCCTTATTTGATTAAACCTTTCTTTTCATTGGCTTTTGAGCTGGGGACATTTATTATGGGGCTTTGGATATAAGATCATAAAATCTACTATCAGAGTATGAATTTGCAAAGAACAAGTACAGAGTACAAAATTGCCTTGGATGCTTTTTAGCAATGCTCACTGCCATTGGGTAAGCTTTTAATTATGTTCTCTTTGTTTTGTATAACTTTATTATTGAAGTGGCAAACAGAAAACTAAACCTGAGCCTATTACAGATTGGCAGGCAGGAAGGCTTCCTGTAACTGATAAAGAAAGCCTTGTACTGCTCCCATAGAAATACTAAGCAAGTCTAGTGAGGAATTGTCAAGAATCTAAGGAAGTAGGCCCCCTGAAAATAAGCAGCATGTGTATCCAGCTTCTTTAGTTGTCTTTGAAAAACTAAAGCTAAAATAATTTGCAAGTGCTTGTTGGATTTGTGTTTATCTACAGAGTTAACTACAATTGCAATGCATCTTAGTCACATTACTGTGTCAGCTGCTGTTCTGTTGTAGTCCCTGTGATAACCCAGCTGGTTTGAATGCACCCTAAACAAGCTCTCTGTGATGCTTGTTAGGGTATACCAAGCAGGCTAGATCTTGTAAACTAAAATAGCATAGTTTCTCCTTAGGCACATGGCATGTTTTACCATGTGTCATCTTTCAGTTCCCACGCCTTCCCATCCCTTACAGCTTCTTTCCTGATGTGTGCTCTCATTTTAGTTCAAGATGATGCCATAATAAGTAATTTAAGATGTGCTTTGATGAATTTCTATTACTTAGAGAAAACCCAGTGAGGCCATTTTATGGATTGCCACACACAGAGGAAGGCTCTTAGCCTTCCCAAATAACATGAGAAATCCAGAAAGGTATGCAGTCCATGTAGTCAGTGTGGGTTCGTTCTGTTAGATGTGTCATTTCTAAAAAACACGAAGCACATCACTGATGAGAGATAGGCCAGACAGATCTACTGATGGTCTACTCCTTTTGGAGTGTGTTCACAACAAAAGCGTCTGTGAGGATCCTAAAGGAGCACACACACAAAATACACTAATGTTTTCTTAAAACAGACCTTTTTTTTTTCCCTTCCCTTTGCTTAAGCCAATCCCCAGCATCCTTAGTATTTTTTAACAAAAGTAAGCACTTACCAGCAAGCTACAAGACCATGTTTTTCTTTGCAGTATAGATGGCTGTATAGCTTACATGCTACCACATTGGCATTGCTAAGGGGAAGGCAGGTGGAATATAGCCCCAGGCTAATGCTTCAGTTGCATCAGCTGTTAGACAATGTCTGCTGGTACAATTCTGGAATCAGCTCCCTAGGTTCCCACTGTACTTCTTACACTGATATTGCTGGCAGAAAGGCAGATCAAGGACCCACCTTGTGTTTAAAAGCAGATTGAGCAGGACTGTCAGCGTAGTGAGATCAGTCAGACATCCTCCTCCTCCCGCCCTCGCCTCCATTCACTCACTGAATCATCAAGATCCACAAGATATCCTTTTCCTTCATCCTCTGGAAATAATAGACAACTTTCCTCAGAACCAGTATCGGTACTTGCTGATCTGGTAAGTCTGCTGTGGAAGCATTGTGTCTCTTCAGTTAGCACGAATGTTATTCTTCCAAGCACTCTGCTTCAGAGTGCGCTAAGAACAGAGCACTGTAATAAGCCACAGGAGCACAGTTTTTTCTTGTTTCCTGTTAGTATGGTTTGGGGTGACCTGGCTTTTCAAAATGCTGGGGCATGCATTGTAAAATAGAGCACATCACACTTACTGTCACAGCTTGTCAGTTTCTTAATTCTCTTAGTAATTCAAACATTCTCCAATTTAACTAATGATTTTCCCATATAATTTTGGGGGACATTTTTTTCTTTCTTTTTTTTTTAATATGTAAAGAATGTTTTTAATATATTGTGCTGTACTGTCTCTTGAGCATATTAGAGATACTGAAACTATCTTGTTTTCATCCATGTTGCCAGGATATGTTATCTCTAATATAGTGGTTGGGCATAAGTCACTAATGCACAGGTTTAGCCATAGGACTGTGCTTCAAGTCTGACATGTTTGTGTCTGTTCACGGCTTCATGTGAAATATGGAAAATGTCCAAAGAAATAAAGGTGATATTGCAAGTAAGACTATGCATATATAAATTATATAACACCCCCCACACACACACAGCATCCCACTTCTCCCACCCTGAAATCATAAACTTGATTTCAAAGGCATATATTTCAGAAAGAAACAATAATCAGAAAGTATGAAAATACAGACTTAAGAATCCTTTTTCCTTTATATGTAGTTAGCTGGATGAACTCTGTGACTGGCCCCATACTCATTCACCTTCTTCTGATTAGCCTCAAAATTCATCCATGTGTGTAAAAATATTTTGCATCTGGGGCAAAAGTCCTGTGAATGGCAAACATATCTGGAAGTTCAGGAAACCTAGATCTGGCTGCTGTTTCTGTAACACTCATTCAGTTATTCTGAGAAGCTGCATGATTTCTCAGTTTCCTCATCTAAATAGTATGGGGAGTATTCACCTCTTTTGAAGATGTGTAGTAGGATTGATTTAACTGAAGGGAACAGATTTCTGCAGGGCAATAACAGCATTGGTTGCATTTAAAATAAGTGTTTTTATCATATTAGAGATTGCTCTATAGAGGCCTAAATGATTTCAGATCGCTTTCCAAAAGTATTCCCACAATGCCTGGAAAGGGTAACACTAATAACCATAGAAGTTGCACTGGTACACAGGGTTGAACTGGTTGCACTGCTACTCTTATGTACTCTAATCATTAAGAGATGCTTCATAGAATGTCAGGAATACAGAGCATATAAAGCTTGAACTCAAGGATGTGTAAAAATGACACCTTTCTACTCAAAAGCATGTGTTCAGGACAGATTTAGGACTCAGTTCCTTCATTTTCTTTTTTTTGCAG
Organism: Coracopsis vasa; assembly: GCA_026283785.1. Taxonomy (NCBI): domain Eukaryota; kingdom Metazoa; phylum Chordata; class Aves; order Psittaciformes; family Psittacidae; genus Coracopsis; species Coracopsis vasa. Next base: position 34,112 of record JANHGB010028441.1, on the reverse strand, counting down.
TGTGTTTGTATTTCTAAGGATACATATAACACATGTTGAGGACTTGCTTTAAAATACCTAATAACTAACAACCTGGTATTTTTATATTTAATTCTGATTATGAATCTTTCCTGTCTTCTCTTTGTATACTTACACTTTAGAAGCAATATGCTCAATTGCAAAGAGCATGTCTTAAAAATGCAAGTTTAAGAAACTGGAATACTAGTTAGAACTAGTTTTGCTTTTGATAATCATGATACCTTGTGGACATAAGCCTGAACAGGTGCTTTTTGTATTTTAAAACATTCCAAACAAGCTAAATCTGAGGACATCTTCCAGTATATTTCATGATGTCAATCCACTTGAACATGTAATGTTAGGATTACGCTGAAAAAGTTGTCTTACAAGCCAGTGTGGCTTCCTTTGGCAATGCAGTTGTTTAGAAAAGTAGAATTGCTGTAGATGGTTTATTACAATTCTGAAGAGTATGTGTAAGGAAAGAGCGCAGTTACAAAGTTACACAGTTATGGTTACAAAGCTGGTATGTGTTTTGGGACTGTGAGCCCCAGACTCAGTAATTGACCCCAATGCTTGTAACTTTCCAGTATCAGCTGTCACAAAATACTGTGAGATTGGAGCTTTTTAAATCAGTGTCCTTTCTGCAAGAGGGGAGAAAAGGGGAAAAATGCCCACCTTCCTTTGACAGTGGAAATGATTTAAGAAATTGGAATATTTCTGGTCTTCAATGCTGCGTGTGCTGTAGCATCTGCAATATGCTGTGTTCAGAAATGTGGTACCTCTGTAAAGTGTGCAGAGTGTCTAGGATCTTTAGGGCTTGAAGTGTGATGGACCTTATTCAGTGGCTGGAAATCTGCTTGTTGTTAGTGAAAATACAGAGTTGCATCCCTGCTTGCTCTCCTGAAATTAAAGTTTTGGTATGGACAAGAAAAATAGTAGTCTGTGCAAACACTGAAGACCTGAAGCCTGGGTCCAGTGAGCACTGGACCTAGGAGCAATGGAAGTCACACTTGAGCTTCAGAAACAGCAGAGGACTGAGAAGTTGCAGGTCTGTTGGATTTTATCCTATGTTTGTGTTGCTTGTTATGTCAGTGCTTGGCAGACTGAAACATCTGCACAGAGTGGAAGCCTTCTGTCAAGTATCTTCAGGTAAAACAGCCCCAGCCTAGCACTCCACATGGCACACAGAAAATGTGAACCCAGTTCCTTCTGATGTCATACATTTTACTCATTTAAGTCCCCAAAATTTAAAGGCTGGAAATTTTAAGGGTATTACTAGTACATGGAGAAACAAATAGGAACCAGACGGAAGTTTTCAGAAGCCAGTTTATATTGTGCATTGTTCTGAGCATTTTTGGTGTTTGGGCTTTTTTTAAGGGAGGGGAGAAGGGGTCCTTTTTTTTTTCTTTCCCTTGAGGTCTGCAAACCAGTTTGTCAGTACAAATTCAGTGAATACACTCTGCTCCTTCAGGTCATCAAAGTCTTGATTAGGAGACTGCTTGCCACCTTCCCCTTCTAGGCTTGGCTTTTTTCCTTCTCCATGTGACTGTCTTTCCAGCCAGGAAGAGCTAGGTACAACTTCCATCCATTAGATTCCTTAGTTGACAGCAGCTTCTGTGCCCCAAAGAAAGTTTCTGGGGTGTTAGTTGTTTTGTTTGGGCTTGGTTTTCCTCCTCCTCTATCTGACATCTGGCATCCTGGAATGAGTTGTTTCTTACCAGTGATTCCAGTTCTGATGCAAGCCTGGGTTCCCTGTACAGATTGGGATTAACAGGTCAGAAGGGAAGGCTGATGATAATGCGGCTTCACTAACCCACTATCAAGTTCATGGACTATGATAAAGTAAGTTAAAGTATGGTTTCCCCTGCATGTAGTTAGCTATGTTTTTTATCCAAATAGTTAAAGTCTCTGATGTATTTTACGACACAGTACACTAAACCATGAGACAAGTTTAAAATGTGGTGTCATGCTGTGAGTAACCTCTGTGGGAGAGATGGGAGTATTCCATCTGTAGTGCAATGGAAATGCAGCGCTGCTGGTGAAAACTCAGCTATAACTTACTGTCATGCAATGTTCAGTAGACCTTTTCTCAGAACAGAGGTGCACAGAGGACAGACGTATAGCAGAGGCCAAATGATGACTCCCAGTAGGTTAACAAAATTTTCTGTCTCCCTGTTGGGTGAGCCAGCAGGAATAATTTAGGGCTTCAAGTGAAGTTTAGTTTTGAATTGGAAAAAATAGACTTATATAGTGAATTTACATTTTTCCATTATCTTAACTGTAGCTCAAACAGTGCTTGCCCATTCTCATCAGCTAACCTTTTTTTAGAGTCAGCACAAAATCATCATGAAAAACAAACAAGAGAACTCATTTTTTAAGTCTTACACCCACAACTCTTTCTTTAGAAATGGTATTTGTCTCAAGTGAGAGAACAGATTTGTTGAGGTTTTTTCTAAGGAAAAAAAACAAAAACGATGGAAACTGTAATGCGGGAACAAAACCTTTCAGCTGTCAGCATTTCCGTAACCTCGCAAGACCCGATTTTCATGTCTTAATTTATAATCTTGGTGTAAAGAGAAAACATGTCTTTGTTTTTCCTGTTTCAGATTTGAATAACTGGATGATTATATATAAATTTACTGCATTTGTGCAGAAGATGTGCTGGTTTAAACATCTGTCACAGAGCTGCATCTTAAATTCCTTCCCATGACCATCTTTTGGGTGTTATTTTCTGGCAAGTTTGGGACTTTAAACTGTTTTTGAAAATTCTCACTGTAGCATGGATAAATCAATCCATCCTTATTCAAGGAAGTGCTCTCTGTTCAGCATACATACAATTAGGATTCAGTGGCTAAATTATCAGTGACAAAATTCAACAGTTAGTTAGTTGAGTTTTGGTGCTTCCTGAGGGAGCTCTGAAGGCCTGTAGCGAAGCCCTGAAGTGTAAAATAGGTTGCTACAGAGAGACAGCCTTAAACAGATGGTAGAGAAGTCTTACTTTTAATTAGAAGTCTTTGTATAGTAATTTGGTACACCTTTGATGCCATCACTCAAGTTGTTTGGTTATAAATACCTTCTGTCTTCTGGTATGATGTGAGAGAGTTCACTGGAGGCTGGGAGAGTGTGATGAAGACTTCAGTCATTCTGTAAGAGCTCCAAATGCAGTGTTTTGGCTGTATTTTCTCTACCCTTCAAACACATAACTTCACTGTATGAATAAATAAAATAGATGCTTTCTTAGAAATCGTAAGAAGTAGCTTCTTAAAGGCACAATTCTTAACCTACCTTTAGCACCGGAGTTCCACAGGCAGCATGGGGAGCTGACAGGCTTTGCAAATAGATGTTGCTGGGATAAGGCAGACATCTACCAGAACATGCTGAGAGAGCATGAGAAATCATAATATAGAAATAGTTCACAAAAAAAGACTCTGCTTTAGTAGATGAGAGATTCAGTGGCTGTTTGAAATATGCCCTGTATCATACTGACTCGTGCTGCATTGTTTAATATTAGTCTGCAAAATTTGGCGCGCTCTCTTACTCCCCATGATAATAACTGTTATGGAAGATTCAGCTTGTGGACCCTGGCAGCTGAAAAGAGGAGTTATGCAGATGACTTCAGTGTTTAGAATTTCTGCATTTAGGGAATATTACGGAACTGCTAACAAATTAGTCTTTTTTAATTGTAATGTCATGTATGTGTTTCCTGTCCCAACATCTCCATGCTTATTCATAGCACACCAAAATAATTAGAGATACTTTTTTGCCTTTGAATAAGAGCAGCATGAAGAAAGATTATTTTCTTGACATCAAAGAGAATGAAGTCAAAATGACCAAACACAGAAAACTGAGCAGAAATCTAAATATTGGCCTGTTTCATCCCATTTCATGATAACAAGACCAGCTATTGAAGAAAACAAAAAGGAAAAAGAAAGGGAAGAGGGGATTTGCCCCCCAGTTTGTATTTAATCATGGACATAAAGTTTGTAACAGAATTGTAATTTGAACTGTAATCTGGTGAAAGTAGCTCTTAGTACAAGGATGATATAGTAATTCAGACTGTAATTTGAATAAGACATATTGGATACTTAAGTCTGCCCTTGCACATGACATTTATAGTTTCATCTTTCAGATTTCTTGGATCCGAATGTGCCTAACCTTATTGAAATGCAAATTTAGACACTGGAGTCACTTAACTGCAGCTATGTCAACAGTAAACTGTTGGTTTGCTGTGTTTCAGAGTAAGAAGTTAAATAAATCAGAAGAAACCGAGTGATTGTACAGGCACAGGGTAAATTTTTACATGCAATATTGACAAGGAATACCTGATAACTCTTGGCAAAAATGTCACAGGAGTGTGCTGTTGTTACTACTTCTTCCCCAATACTGGGGTTACACAGCAGAAAAAAGCCCTGTTCAAAGTGAAAAGGAAGAGTGGAGGTATATGTCATCCTTTTATATGAGGGAGTGCTACACATCTGCAGGCCCAGCAGAAAAAGATGAAGTGTTGCCCAAGTGAGGAAAAGGCACCACAAAGTGGGGCAAAATTTATGAACAGGAAGGTAATATTAGACGAAACAATGCAGGAGAATGACTCTGGTTTGTTTGTTTGTTGATTTATTTGGTTGGAGTATTCTAATCTGAGTCTATGTAAGAGTGAGGAAATGAACTTGGGGAAGCAAATGGTAAGATTGTACAGCTTTGTGTTAAAATAATGACTTTTTTTAATTTTGTTTGGAATCTGTATAAAATATGTGTCTCTGCATCTGATATCAAGAATGTAAATGCAGACTATCTGCAAGATTAGGAAAGGGTGGAACTTCTGAGGCTTAGGATAAGAGTGTCACAGAAGGATGCTCCAAGTAATCTTCTCTTTGATTGTCTTGTCCCCTGAATAAGGTCTCTAATTTCCAGAAGTGCTCAGCATCCAAGAATTCTCATTTGAATTAGTAGGAAGGGAAAAATGTTGCAGTTCTGAATCAGAATTAGGAATTTAAATGCTTAAATGGGAATGTAACAAACAACCTTTTTGTCTCCTTAAAATAAAATTAAATAAAAAGGAAGTCCCATGTCTCCATTCTAAGCTGTTCCTAGATAACAGTGCAGTGGGCAGTCTCTGGGCTTGGGAACCTGACTGCATCTCCAGCAAATCCTGCATCGTTAGTGTTGGAAGGCTTTGCAGAAGTGTGTTTCAAAGAGACTTGCTTTGAGTGAAAGGCCATATGTTTACAGGAACCTGGATCCAACTTTCACTGGCATAAATGGGAATTTTAGCGCTGAATTTGTCTGCTTTTCTTCCAAATCATACAGTTTACATCCTTTTCTTGCACATTCAGTTTTTCTGTTCTTTGGCAAGGTTCCAAAATAAAGAGCATCCAGTGGCTACCAAACAGTACCCCTGTCCAGCTCTTTCCTGTGTTTGTCAATCTGTTTTGTGTTCACCTTGAATCTTGTGGACTCTATAGTCTGCAGCTTTTCAGATTCACCAGCTGAAAAGACTTTCAAGCATAAAATCGTGACTGTAGCAGTAGCTGAAGAATACTGACCAAGCTTTAATGCATGGAGTTACTGAGCAAGAGCAGGATGGAGGACTTCTGTGTATGCACCATTGAGCTTACTGAGAAAAAAGCAACTGGATTGCTCTTGTATTGAGCCAGTAGAACATGACAATGGTAAAACATCATGAAGATAAGTCCAATTTCCATGCATAACAGTAACTCATGACTCTTGCAAATACAGCAGATCAAATTCCTTTCTGCTGTACTCCAGAATAACTCCATTGGGTTCGTTTGCTAGAACTACAACTGTGCTCTTTTGATTGGGCATGCTTATAAATCATTTGAGTAATGCTGGTTAAAACTGAAATAACATTGATGTAAGCGAGACCTTTCACTTCAAATTGAGATGGCAAAATATGTTCAGCCTCTTGAGAGGAAATGACAATGAGCTATGGCATACTAAAGGAAAGCTGAGCATTGTAACTCTTGGGATCACATTGAGAAACTCTTTGTAAGGCCATGGCCTCTCACTTCATATTTTCAAGTGTCCAAACTGACTTTAATTCTGTTCCAAAGGAGGACACTGAGACTTTTATTTTTCCTGCAAGTTTGTGTTCTCATTTCTCTCACTTTCACAAAGAATGTTACCTCAGAAACATTAAATGGGAAACATGTGCTTCAGGGCTAATGGTATTGCTGCTTTGTAAGGTCAGCTCCAAAGCCTCAACATAAAGGCGTTCTTAATCTAAAGTGAAATAAAAGCAGCTGTCATAAAACATGTGATGTATAAACTCTCATTTAAAGTTGTATTATATTCCTCTTATTATTTTTAATAGTCTGAATCAAGAGAGAAAAATATTTCTTGAAAGGATAAAAAGCAGCACATTTCTAAACTTTCCAAGAAACGGGAGAAATATTTTGTCACTGATAAAAAGACACTGTCTTTGAATACCTTTTCCTCCTCTCTGACACTCATTTCTCTTGGGTCATATATTCTGTCTACAGAAGAGCAAGGAGTGTTGGTATTCTGTAACAGAATAGCAGACATCTTTTTCAAGCTGATGAAAGAGCATCTTTCTCAAGTTCTCGTTCTATCACTCCCAGTCAGGGATTTAGGTTGGTGGTCCCAAGGAAAGGAATTCTCCCATGTTCCTACTTCATTTATTTAAAAGTTGCAGTCAACATTAAACAAAATCAAGCATTGCTGTTCATGTCATTAGACCTCTGTGTGTTGATGAATACTGGTGTTTCTCTCACTGCAAATTTAAGTTGCTTCTGTCTTCTACTGCCCCCTCCAATCCTTAGCTCGTATCTCATTAGGACTAGTGTAACAAGGTTGAGTTACTCCTTGCTACAAATGATCATTTGGTCTCTGTTGGAGCAACTTTAGATGTTGCACTTTGAGGCCCAAAGGAAATGCTTCACCTCGCAGAAGCTTCACGTAGGGTATAAAATGACAGATGTTGTGCTGCTTGACAGACAGTTCCAGCTATGAAGTCCGTGGATTCTTACCTGCCAGAACAGGGGGTCAGCAGTTGGTAGATATGAACAGTTATCTCGATTGTTTTCATTTTAGGACTGTTTCTATACAACTTTTAAATGCAGAATGTGGTATGTGTATGCTTCATGAGGAAAGTTGCTGCTTTTTTAAAAACCACAGGTCACTGTGTGCGTCTGATTCTTCTCTCTAAAGATTCTTTTGCAAATACATGTATTAAAAGCAGGACCTTAAGACATAACCTGAAGGCTGAACTATTTCGTCAAGAACTAAAAACTTCTTGACAAAGGTAAACTGTGAACCTACAAACTAAAACTGTCTGCAAGTGTTGAGTATAAACTTTTTCTGATACTGTAATGATCCATTTAGCTTTATCAAATTACATTACAGAGAAGTGTAGAAATGTGTGAGCAGTTTAAAAGATGTTGGCTTAGAAATGTGCCTTTTAATGTATCTCAGTAAGAGAAGAAATAACTGAAGAAGCCTCAAACTAGATTTTCTTTTTCCTTGCCTTGCTGGTCCTCATCAAAGCTATTACCTTGGCAAACAGAAAACTTAGGGTACCTGGAGAGAAGTTGGGGCTTTTTAAAAAGTATATATACATTTCTCATATATATCTCGAGACACTTATTTTTCTCCTCCTGGTTGTTTGGTTCTATGATAACATAGCAGTAAAAACTACTGGCAATTTTGGCACTCTACAGAGAAAAATAAGAATAAAAACTATATAAGTATAACACTAAACTAACAGTTGCACAATTTATGAGCAGCACAATGCTTTCCTTCTGAGTTTCAGCTGCCTTTCCACTTTTTTAACTTCAAAATTAATTTCTGGGTTTGTCTTAATATCTGTTTAATGTATTTCATATTTCCCACCTCCAGCAAATCTTTCTTCATTAATTGTAGCTTTTTTACTGAGTGTAGTTTTATGACAGTATAAAAATGCCTTTGTTTTCAGTGTACAATTATAGCTATTCTTTATAGAGCTTATATCAATTTTATAATGTACATCTTGAGATACTTGTTTTGGTGAACTTTAACTGGAATATCCTTATATCTCTTTTATAACTATTTTGGATATCTTTCTTCTGTTTTTCTTTTTTCTTTTTTTGGGGTGTGTGTGTGGAAATCACAGTTTCTCTTTTTACAGTTCCTCAAGAAATCAGAAACCTTATTAAAAACTGTCAAAATGGAAAAAACATGTTCTGTGAAGCCAGAATATCTGTCTAAGTGTTTTTATGGTCTATTCTTCCTTTTACACAAGATCAAAGCATCAAGAGACAAGAAAATATGGTGAGAAAAGTCAATTCAAGCTCACAGAAATCAGGCTCAGGCCAAATATTTATCCAGTGATTCATCAAAAATGTTGCAAAATGTAGTACTGGATCTTTAATGATCACAGGTTTTACTGCCAGTTCTTGTAGGACATCCTGTTTTGGTGCAGTGTTTAAAAAAATAAAAAATTAGAAAAATTAAACAAATGAAGCAAATACACTGGGTCAAACCATAATTCAGGGACAACTGAAGCTGTGGTTTTCAAAAGAATGTAAATACTTATATTGGTGGTAGAAGACTCACATTTAATCTGATGGTAGAGAAATTTCTTGTAATTGAACAAGTTCCTGTTACTGCTCCCAGAATAAAAGGATTCTTCAAGAGTGAAGCAAGTTTGGAAAAGAAGTGGTACCGGCATGACAGTGGTGATCTCTCTCATTTCAGTTCTGCTGAAAGAAAAGGTGAAATTTCAGAACTTCAAACCACGGGATGGTGAGCAACAGATTACTGATATAGTTTATAGGGATCCTTGGCATATAGAACAAAAGCATACACATGAGAAGCAAATGGACCCTGAGCTCTGTTGGCAAATTAGGTACTGGTTGAACAAGACACGGTGATAGTAGAAAACAGTAGAGCAAATGAGGTAAAGCAGAAAGGTGTGAGTCACTATCAAAGGAGTTGCAGGACAAAATAGCTGTGAATGCTAGTCAAGGTCTGTGTAACAATTTATCAAGTACAACTGAAAGATGTCTAAATGAAATCTACTATTTTGCTGAACTTTAACATTTACAAACCACTAATATAGAAGGGTTTGTTCCAATGCTTTTTTCCTGTCAGGAATTGCTCTATTCTAGCTGGCTGCCCTTGCTCCCTCTGTAGGTTGCTGTATTTAGATATAGACCTGTTCCTTTTATATAAGTAGTAACACTACAAGAGGTGCTCAGTCTATGGAGAAGAGGAGGGGTCTTGAGAGGCTTCATGTCCTGAGGCACTTTCCTAAGTACCTTTCCACCCGTGCTCTACGTAAAAATGAATCCAGTCCAAACACCACTGTTTTTCAGCCTAACTACAGCTACTTTCCACCATGTCTCCTACTATATCATGCATCAAAACTTGGGGGTTTTTATCAAAAAAAAGTGAAACAGCAGAATGCATGTACAACCATATAACCTCTGTATTAATGAGATAAGATTATAGACAGTAACAGAGAAGGAGACACTAAGAGGTAACTTCAGAAACTCTTTTTTGTGTTTGAAGGAGCAGAACTGCTACTGAAGATGAGTTTTGCTAACAAAGCATAGGATGCCTGCTGTGCAAACTGTGTATCACATGTCTGTATCCACAGCTCTGCATTTTATTTTAAAACCAATCCCTGACCTTTTTTCATATGGTAATGTTAAAAGTGAGAAGACATATTTCAGTGCAATGGACTGTAGTGCACAACCACATATAACCACAAAGGTTATATAGTAATGAAGGTATAAAATAAAGAACAAACTTGGAATGAAATGCATGGGAAAACTTTGGCTCTCATTCTACGCAGAAAAAAGCAAGCAGATTTGTCTCTTGTGAAACATGAAGGAAATTATGTAACTGAAATTTTAAACATACAAGTTTCTTGGCTTCTCCTCCTTCCAGGATTACTGAGGTAATGAAGATGGGATTCTACTCGTACTTTTCAAAATGTTATTAATGGCATTCCTGATTGTGAATGGAAATATCTCTGCTGACTCCTGCTAGACTCTATTAATTTCTTTTGGAGCTGTAAACCACTGACTATTCCCAATCATCTTAAAGGTGCAGCTTCTTGGTCACTCCAGGAGATGATTTCCAGTGAAAAATCCATCAAGCTTAACACAGTGTACACACTTGTGTGCATGTAAGCAAGGAGAAGTGCCCAGCCTCTCTAATGCAGAGGGAACTGCAGACAAAGGGGCACATGGTGCTTGGCCACCTTCTCTAGTGCTGCTGGTTTGGCAGTGTTTTCATGCTCATCATAGAGCAACAATGAATATTATAGTAATGGGGAATCTTCACCCTGTTGCTAAAAGCATCAGTGCCAACAAAATGTACATTTTAAGGAAATGTCAAATTCTTACTTAACCATAGTTTTGCACATAAGAAAGCATGGAAAAGTATAAGGAAAGTGGCCCAGACTAAGTTGAGTAGGAATTAGAGTGCAGGAAGAAGACTAATTCTCTTCGCTCTTTTGGGCTAATCCTTAAGACGGGTGGAGAGACAGTAGAAAAGAAGATTTGTTAGAGAAAGAAACATGATTCCCACAAGGAAAACTATAGTCTTCTTGCAGTTTTTTTCTTTGGATAATGCACTGAAAGAATTCAAGGAAAAGCTGGAGAGTTTGACAGCTCTGGGAGGAAAGCCCCTCTCTTCACTTTTAAAATAAACAGTTTTGTTAATATTCTTGCAAATAGTACAAAATAAATATGTGGTTTGGTTTGAAACACGCACAGAGGCATTTATTGCAATTGTAAAGCATTGTTGATATGATGCTGTTATCTTTCTGAACCAGCAAAAATGTGGCTGAGTGGTGATTTAGGCTTTGATTCCTACCACCTGTGCTACACAGGTGATGGCATCCAAACAAGGGGTGCGCCTGTGACCTGCTGGCATGCCATGGGAAGGCTTTGTTCACTTATTTGAGCATAGGTCTGCTCTGTGCAGGATTTTTTCTCTAAAGAAGCATAGTAGTTGTTGGTTTACAGTTAATTCTTTTATGCTGCAAAACTAAAAGAGAAGCTGATCTCTGATGAGCAGCAGCTTCTGGTTTTCTGCATTGAATAATGGAGGTAAGTGACTGCTGCAGCAAAGTGGGTGTTGGGATGCTGGAATTAATTATTAAGGTATAGAAAGAGGGAGTTATTTAAGTGTAGGCTGGGGAAAAAAGAGGAGATGTATTAGGATAGTGGAGAAGTGGTGGTGCTTGATAGAATAAGTGGAGGATATGTGGATGAAATTCTGTTTCCAGTGCACAAGAGGATCCAGGCAGCCCTGTATTCTCATAATTATTTTGGAAATTTCTGGTACTTTTTGCCTGTGGAGGAGCCACTTGTGCTTGTTTATCTTAATATGTCTGTACCCTTTTGTTACTCTGTTGGATGAGTTGGGATTTAGAGAGCTTGCAACATTTTTCAGGAGTGTCTGAGGCTCTAAATCTGATTAGCGAAGCAAGTCCTCATCTGGGCTTGGGAGCGTTTCAATTAAGCCATTTCTGTGCATGTTTAAAAAATGTATCCCCTTCTCTGCTTCCGGATAGCTTCAGTCTCTAGAGGTTTGTCCTAATTTGTGAGCTTTCTGGGGAAGGAATTGTCAATTTGGTTTTCAGTTGGGCTATTATGAAGAGATGCAAGTCATCTGGATCCAATGTATATGTGGCCAGCTTTCTGGGCAAAAGCTGGAGGAAAGACACAAGAAGCAGAGTTTGATGCTTTGTGGAAAGCCTAGTCTATCTGAGAGCATGGCTGTCATAGTATTGAACTGAAACCTAATGTGGTTAAATGCCTTATCTTGAGTCTTAGCAGCCCAGAGAAGGATACAGTCCTGGAGGTACCAAGAGGATAGTGCTTTGTGTTTGCTGATGTGTAGGGAAGAGAAAGCTGGTGACACTGTGGCTGAGTTGTTTAGAGGAAAGTAGTTAATGTCTGCCACTGTAGTCCTTACTCGTCTCAGTTCATCATGGGTATTTGGGGAGATGGAGGTGGTGGAGCTCAAAACCAAAAAGGAACTTATACAGATGTATGTAGGAGGTTAGTGCTTCTCAAAGAGTTACTCTTTTTCTATCCGTGCCAACCTTAAAATGTCACACGAGTAGGAAATGGTTAAAGTACTTCATTTTTTAACTCCTATATTCAGTTAAATTTTAATTTATGCAAATAGGTCAGCCACATAAGTAGTTTGGTTTTTTTTTTGCTCCTTCTCATGAGGAAGAAAGAATTTCACCAGGTTTAAAACAAAAAGAGAAGTTTATATGAAAAACTTTAGGTTGGAGTGAATCAGTCCAACTATTGCAACAGTCTTTATTCCAGATGAAACTGCACTAGCTTGAAGATCAGTGCCTGAAACTTGTGTGAGGCAGGTGTGCTCATGATTAGAATATGGACATGAAGTGTGGCTCTGCTGCCTCAATGGATCATGCTAACTATAGGAGGCAGAGAATCAGCTGGTATCAGTTAGCTATCAAGATGTATGCCTCCAGTTGGCTTGCTGCCTGGCACACGCCTGTGCAGTAACAAGAGACAGGCAGGACTTATGAGTACATTAGGAGACAATTTGACACAGAACCGAACAGGCAGCGCAGAAGATGAAACAGGGAGTTTTAGAGGTAGGCGTAGAGTAAATTACCAAAGCATTTCTCTTTTCCATGTGTTTAATTTGAGGTCTGACTGCATAATAAGTGATCCCATGTGGTGCTTCCTTAAAGCAATACTTACCTATTGTAATCCTTTAAACATTTTGAGATGCCTGAAGTATGAAGTAATTTTAATCTATTACCTGTAATGTACTAATCACACTCAACAAATTTTGGAACTGCTATTAAATATTTGAGTGTCGTTTTCCCTCCTCATTCTGCTCCCCACCCCCCCGCCCCAGGCTGGAGTCAGTACTGCTTCTGCAGCAACCCTGGCATAGATACAGCTGTATCACATATAATCCTGTTGGTGGTGAATGGTGGTTGAATAGAATGTTTTAGCTGGATGTGTATGTTTGGACAATATAAATCAGTGGTCTAATATAGTGAGTAACTTTCTCCTCAGTTCAGCTGGTAGCTTTTAGAGAAAGCATTGCTACAAGGGGGGCAACTTTTTCCCCTTTTTTTTCTTTTAAATTTCTTTTTTTCTTCCATCAAATGTATGATAAACAGTGACTGTTGCTTTTTACCAGGCAACTTGTGTAACCCTGGCTTGACTTTTGATAAATGTCTTGAAATCTCACTGGGTTGATTGTACTCATTTTGGGGACGTGAAACAAAAGAAACAATGTTCCGTGCTTGTAGGTCTCTTTGCAAGGAATAGCACTGAGAATCTGAAGAATGCAAGAGTTTTCCAATAAAAACATCACAGTAATTGCATTAAAAGAGTGAATCATACATGTAATCTTTCGAATATGCTGGCATGGGTTTTATTAAGACCGACTGACCTGGCTAGTATGAGAGGTGCTGTACTAAAGAAACATACCTAATGATAATACAGAGATTGAGTCTGATTTCAAAGCAAGGTATGGCCAAGCGGGGCTAGATTTTGGACATGAAACTTCCTGGGACACAACAGTTTGCAGAAGCAGATGATTTTTGGGGGGGAGATGCTGCACTGCTGCTAGAAGTGGTCTCTGTAATTACCATCATGATCCTGGTGTCCTAGTGACGATAACAAAAATCAGCCAGGTTGGGAGGGATGTTAGGAGGTTGCCCAACACTGAATTCAGAATTAAGGAAGCATAATCATTTTCTTAGAAAATTGGCAATGCTCTGCTTGGTATGGCTGCATATGCTGTTAGCCTTTGTTCTTGCCACGTTGTGTACATCACTAATGTTTAACCTCCTGTCCACCAGGACCCCAGTCTTGCAGTGGAGCTGCCAGCCACTTGGTCAGTCCTTGTTCCAGGCACTGTACAGCTCTTTCCTTGTAAGAGGAGATCTAGGTTGCCAGGTTCCATCACCATTTCTTTTAGGTAAGAAGCAATGTTCGTACAGTCTAGACCTGAGAAAATGTGATGAAAATGCAGATAAGCCTGGGGAATGCTCTGAAGCTTTCTAAATGAAGGACACTAGAAGTGCAATGCACTGGTGCAAGATACAGTTTTTTTATAAGACTCATTGTTATGGGATTCTTTGTATTTTAACACATACAGTTGAAATTTTCCTTTGAATACATGACTCACCAAAACTGATCATGAAAGGGAACATGCTTGTACTGAGTAATAAATAAGAGCTTGATTAATCTGAATGCAAACCTAGACTCAGAACACAGGTTAATAGTGAAATACTGGTTATTCTGTATACTAATACATACAGAATATAGCACATATAGCTCTCTATATATGCTAAGAACTATTCTATATATATAGAATACTATACCATATCATATGGAATTCACAGTTCATGTTGCTACAGGATATGGAATGTGATTCCCATCAGGTGAAGCAGAAATGCCTTTAAACCCCATTTCTTCGTTTACTACACTAATCCAGTGATGTTGTTACTGAGGAAATTAATGGTTTTGGAGGTTTTTTTCCTTCCACTTCTATAAATCATACAAAAACTATGCTGTTTTCTGTTCCTGTCTCTTTCAGAGATATCTTTAGTGCAAATTCTGATATGTATTACTCGATTAGCTCATGATGCTGAGGGGTGGGCATAAACTAGTTGTTGCTTGATTAGCTCGTGATGCCTAGGGGTGGGCATAAACTAGTTGTCGAGTGCTATTAATTTAATGAAATATGGGACTTAAATATTTTCTCTGACAACTTTCCAGAAATTAATTTAATCTTCATCTGTGTTTTTTTTCAAGCAGTAAATGAGCAATGATAATAAAAAAAGCCAGTACTGATCAAGGATAGAAAATGTGACGAATGAGACACTACAGTCATCACTGGTCATAGAATTGCTGGGTAATTTTTCTCTTCTGGAGGCCTTGTTCATCCACTTGGAACCCTATAAGGCTCTTTTGGAAGTGTGTGAAAGAATCTTTTTAGGTGATAGTCGTATTTAACATGTCTTTCCATCACTTCATCTACCTGTTAAGGTTGATGCTAATGTGGCTGTTGGATTTTTGCTCTATATTCCCTTTGTTTACCACATGTATTTCTTCCTGCACCCTTATGGTGTCAAGTGCTTTGTATGGTAGGGTGGCTGCTGAAAATTGTTGCAGCTGTTACTAGCTTAGGTATACAGCAGTAGAGTAGCTCAAATCAGGGGTAGTTGTCTGTGAGCTATCTGCTGACACTTGGTTCATGCAAGTATGTATTCATTCTTGCTTGGTTCATGCAGTTCACTGCTATAAATAGTTCAAAGAACTTCAGTGGCTCTCTAAATTGGCTTAAAAAATGCTGGAAAAACATAAAAATCTGACGTTAACTGGATTGTCTTTGTTCTCCATTTGACATTGGTTTACATGCTTTTTAAGTTGTTGTATAGCTATCCAACCAGGTTGGTGTTTAGAAAGGAGTGAAAAATAATGGGAAAAGTTAAAACGCATTCAGTATTCGGAAAAGATGGAATTTAAATATTTATCCTAACTCTGCATTCCAATGGACTGTACAATAGCATATTCCTGATGCTCTTCTGTCTCTTAGAGTAACAATTTCTACTAGGTTTGGGGTGTTTTTTCCCTAAATATATGTGGGAGAATGAAAACTCTGTCCAGTTATTCTAAAAAAGTTGGTGGGAGGAGAGAAGAAGAAAGTAAAAAAAGAAAAACCAACAAACCGCCAACCTCCTCCATGCTCTTCTTCTGAAATGCCTGTGCCTTTGTTTGTATTGCATAATTAAAACAGGATGTTGGCTTTTTATAGGAAATTAGGAAAACAATCAATGCATAATATGATAAACTGCTTTAGCACATGTTGAGAAATGCCCTAAGAATGGGTGAGGTACAATGTTACTCTTGGAAAGCAAACAGAAGTTCTGTCCCCTGTTGCTACAGAGAGCCAACGCAGTCAGTTGCTGAACAAGGGAGAGCTAGAATTGTTAATTCTGGATGCCCTGAAGAGCAAGGATCCATGTAGCTGTGAAGTGGAGTAGTACTTCTGAGTGCAATGTGAGACAACATTGTAGACCTGACATTGTCATAGACAAGAGGCACGGGGGGGACCATGATTTGCTGCTGGCTAGACTGGCTCCAAAGCAATTTTGGTTTAATATGTGGTAGATTAATGTTTTTGAAGACAATATTGTTTGGTTTGGCCACCTGGAAGCTTAGTGACAGGAATCATTTAATTAAGTGGGTTTTAGAGACCAACAGTGAACCCTGAAGGGAGCTTTGTCTTGGACATAATGTATGAGGGTGTCTTGGAACTCTGTACGGAGCCCTGGAAATACTTCTGACTCTCGTTCCTTGGGGAACAGAAAGACAGAGAAAACAAGAGAATATTGGGAAAAATTATATATTAACTGTACTTGCATTATGCCTTGATGATTTCTTGGAAAGTCCTGTCAGACAAAAATCCACAGCCAAAGTGTTAGCCTGTCTGAATGGGAGCATGGGTAATGGTTCCATCAACTTCCTCTCTTTATAAAGACCAAAAATTACACTTTCTAAATAAGAATTTAGAGGCAAAAAAATAATCCCCAAACCCATAGAGAGCTCTTCCTTTTGTATCTTATTTGTGGAATCATAAAACCAGCCAAACCCCACCCCCAGTGACTTACATGCATCCAATTCCTGAAAACTGAGTTCCTGAAAAATTTAATATAATTGCAAGAAAAAGAGGCTTGTCATTCTTAAATTTGACGAGCAATTAGGTCAGTGAAAGTCTGGCCACTGTTGCACTCTTTTTTTCAGTTATTGAATTTTAATATAAAATGAGCCTTTAAGCTGTGCCAGATGCAGTATAAAATTGTCTTGCCAGTAAGGCTGCTAACCTGAAATATTTGAAGTAAATGCACATATAGTTTTAAAGCAATGGAAGAATGTTGTGAGATTATGTTCTTAGCATGGATACTTTGGGCTGTCTGCCAGTGCTTTCTGAGAGAAACTTGTCAGTAAGCGCTTTCTGCTAACTCTGGTGTACAATGATGGCTTCCTAAAAATCCAAACAATTTTGTTCATTATCAGAATCAGAAATGTTCTTCAGTTTCATTTTAATTGTTCTGTTATGCAAATTAGATGGCTTTAACTGGTGTTTGTTGGCTCAGCAATGAGTGAAAACAGTGACAGCTGTTGAGCCAACGTTTAATGGAGCAAACTGATAAGAGAAGTTGCAGGCAGTAGAAAGCAGCATCCCTTATAGCTAGGGGTCATTTAGCTAGGTTGAAATAAGAATCAGTTTGCTGTCTCACAGTATAAGTACAGATATGGCCTAGTATTTTAATGTCTCCTTCATCTGAACCTCAAAAGAACAAATTATGATTAGGAATAATATTTTTTCTTTATGCTGATAAAAAGACAGGTTTAAAAATTAATATGGGGTTTGAAAGTGGTGGGCAGACAGATTAAGCACAGATCTTGCTTGGGCCTTTCAGTATTATGACCTAAAGATCTGCTTTAGGGGCATACAACCTGTAAGTGAAAAAGTTGTAGTAGTAACCTAAATGTTGAGGTGCTACCAGTTCTGAAAATTATTCTTAACCATGTTGACATATCTGCTCATATCCAAGTTTCACAAGAAATACGTACTACAAGTAATCAAGGCAGATGTAGCTACTTGGTGTTTCATCTGAGTTAAAAAGAAAAACCCAACCAAACAAAGCCATCACTAAAACTGTGTTTTAATTTCCAAAAGCATGAAATATTTAATATTTATTGGGAGAAGAAAAGGCAAGATGCCAGCTGATTCCAAGAAGACTGTCGCAAAGACTTGAGGTTTAGTGAATATACTGGGTGTTTTCAGCAATGCCTTTGAGGTTCACCCACTAACAGTACTTCTGAAAAATGTCTTTAAAGTCTGCATCTTATTCTGCTGATGGATTACCAGAATCTCAGGCTCATGCTTGAATTTAGTGCAACATAAACTGCAGCTAAGGCAGAGAATGAGGAAATTAGATGGGAATGCCTGAAGAAACTTTGAATGTCTTTGCTTTGATGTATTTCACAATCTTATCATGACTTCATAGCTGGCAGTATACCATATGTACAAGACGTGGAAAGCCAACACAGTATGACAGCCTGTAACAGAAGTATGTATTATATATCAAGAGAAAAGTGAACTAAAAATGTCAGGAATAACTGCAACATTCAAGCAAAGTTGTTACAAGAGTGCTGATTATGGCTCCATAGTCATGAACTGATTTGGGTTTCATTTCTGAAGGAGGTATTAGGCCCCTGTGATATCTAGAAAGACTTGGAGCCATTCCAGATTATAGTGAGGAGCAAATAAAAGTTACATTGCTTTTCTGTATAGTGTGCATACCTGCCTGGGTGCTCTTATTCCTTCTGAAATGTTTTGCTTCTTGTCAGACTTGAGATTTATTGCTTTCATGTATGAACCTCTCTAATCAACTTGTAATTAGCTCTAAGAATACTTGGAGACCTTGCTAGACAAACATGCTCTAACAGCGATTGTTAGGCACCTTGAATATTTCAGGGAGAAGAGTAGCCAGCTGTAATGTATTTTGCTATGCAAAAGTGAAGATTGCCACAAAATGAATGTTAAACAAGTTCTTTACTGCTACTTCAAAGAGCTTCTTTCAGGCATACATTGCTGTGGTGTGTGCCTCAACCACTTTTTGCGAGTGAAGTTAAACATCAGTGGGCAGTTGTAATGAACTTCGAGTTTATTGCCTGGCCACCTAATCTCAGGATGACCATGGAAACTTGTGCATCAGAGACCATTTGCTGTCAGTCATAAACCTGGATTAGCCATGGAAGCTGCACAAAAAGATTTCTTCTTCTTTCTTTTTTTGCCTGAAAGAGTAAGCATAGTCAAGGGTGTCACTGTTTCTGCCCCGAAATTCAGCAGACCTTTGAGTGTTCAGGGCTTCTGAGGTTCAGCTCTTTTAATAGCAATCCTGGCACATCCTGGAGATTTTGCTTTTCATCTGTACTTAGATCTGATTGCTTTAGTGGCAAAAATGTCAGGGTGTTAACCACATTTTAAAAAATACTTGCAAACACTGGAGAACTGGCATTCCTAAGATGGCAAGATGCTGATGCTTCACTGTCTGTAAGTGGCAATTGTTACAAAATCTGCTTGCTCACTTTTGTGCAACAGGATAAATTCTGGGAACAACTTTGGAAGTGGCATTAGAAGAAAATTTAACTATCAGAATTCTTATTTGTCATATAAGGTGAATGAGCATTTTGTTCTTTCTGCTTTCATGTCAAGAAAACACAGTTTTATTTGGCAACCTTAGAAATCTGATCTGGGATTCCTCAAGCTTCTTTTTGACTTCCCTGCATGTGTGTGTGCTCAAATGGGTGTCCAACCTTTTAATAGTAGTGGAAAAGTAAGGTCTGTCCTGATGACTTATGTGAATGCTTCTATTATACTGAAAGAAAAAGGACCAATATCTCTGCTGGTTTTACTTTACAGATTATAGTTCTGTTTCACCTGTAAACAATTTGGGTTCAACAGGGAATGCATGGTCCTGAAACAGTACAGTAACCAGCAAAAAGGATGAGATGTGATCATGGAGGCTGGTCTGTTCTTGCACTGTAAAGCTGGAATCCTCTTTTGGTGAAAGATTAAGATGCCATTTGTTACCTTTTACAGCAGTACTTACAGTTTGATTTCCAGCTTCTCAGCCAAGTATCTGTTGTCAAAAGCATTCATGACTAAGATAAAAGAATGAAGGATTTTGCCAAACAAATAGTAAAAATTGAGACTATCCATGTTTATTGTTGTTCCAGATGAAGATTATATTAAAGATATGTTTAGGTAGCATGGTTAAACTTAGTTTTGGTATTTTATTTTTGTTTAAAGCATAACTTGCCTTTATAATACGGCTTTTTTAATTAGCAGGTCACATTATATGAATTGTTTAAGAAACAGCATATATATACTTGTCTAAAATTATCATAACATCTTAACTGTAGCTGCCAGTCCTTTTAGTTCATTATGATGCAGTATATTATACTGTTAGTGAGGGAGATAGTGTTAGATGCAGTGATGAGCAAAGAGTTTTCTCTTTGAGCTGAGTAATCTTATCCATTTTATGCATAATTCTAAACTGGTAGCAAAGGTAGAGTAGTATAGTGTTAAGGTAAAAATGTAGTCAGCTGTGCAAAGGCTGAAGCCTAATACATCAGCATGGACAGAGAGATTAGAGATTAGGAATGCACTAATCCCATAATTTAAGACTACTCAGTTGCCATTTGAAAATCCAGCTTTGTGCACAGTGGCGAATACAAGAAGTGAGCTCTGTTTTGGTGGAGAATAGTAGCTGTGCTATTCCAACAAAACATCAGGACACAGCTCCCTTTTACTCTTCCAAAGCACATTATCACTAATTCTTAACCTGCACAAAGTCTTCAAATTCTGTTACGTTTAGTGAATTGTGTATGATGAGCAAATAATGCTGAGGGGCTTTTTCATGGAGGAGGTGATGTGATTCTGTGGCATTATAAGCTCTTATTCCTCTTTTTCCAGTCAGATGTCAGTAGGCAAGCTTGACATCTATAGTGAATGCAGAATCTCTTTCCTGTGCATTTCACAAGTTCATTGAAAATATGACAATGATAAAAGTTTGTGGTTACTTGTAAGAAGAGAACTTGTCATCCAAAGCAGCCTTTGCTGGAACTGAGTGAAGCATGCCTTCCTCCTTTTTCTTTTGCCTGTACCTCTATAGGACCTAAAATAAAATTGTTTTGATAATAGAAACTGCTGGGTAACTCGCATCTGAGAATGAAGTAAAGAATTTAATGGATCTGATATGGACTTAGAGTATATCTAGCACTCTGTCTAGCAACCTGATTTTCATTATAGAATCTTTGGATTCATTCCTTGATTGTGTTTGTTCTCGCAACTATGTTTTCATAAGTTACCATGAATTCCTTCCTAAAACTTTATGGTAAACTAAAAGAATACTAAATGATAGGGGCCAATCTGTTGTTCTTATACCATTTTGCATGTGCATTACTACTTCAAGATTTCCAAACTGACTCAACATCCTTTGACAAACAAAACACTGCCTTGATAAATGAGCAGCAGATCAAATCAACTACACTTCCATTTGAACATCCAGGGTTAACTTGTTGACACTGATCCAAAATATTTTGCTGCTCTACTCAGTATGAGTAAACAGAATGAGCTCAAATGGGAAGAAATAATTTTGGAGAAAAGTTCATGAGGAACTCGTAAGAAAGTGTTGAATTATCTGACATGCAGATGTGTGATGACTAAAATAATAACAGAAAAGATTAATAAAACAGTTGTGTTATGAATTTATCAAACGTCAGGATGGTCTAAAGCAATGGGGAAGGTAGTCTGCATGTACTCTGAGAACTGCACTAAAAGTAGCTTACAAATGTCTCTGGGGAGCAAAGGGCTGAGCTAATTTCAGAACATCCCTGATGGCTCTGCTGTAAGTGATGTGTGTCAGATCTGTAGAGGCTGTTGGGTGGATGGTCTTGGTGTGATATGGTGTACTTCTTTCCAAGCACTAGTAGCTGTGAATGGCATGCTGGCAAAGAGGGTGTGCAGTGACATATCTACCGGAGTAAGTGGTGACATATATACCAGAGAAAGTGTGCAGAGGTGTATCTACTCTCAGAAAGACTGAAATGTGAAAATGTCACATTTGGGAAGAGCGGGCATTTGAGCCTCTCTGGGAAGTCTGCTGTAAAACTCGGAGTTAAAATACTCTGCAAATGTGGATCCCTGTATTACTATTAGGTTCCCAGCCCTCGCCATAACTGGACCATTTGGTGTACCTGAAATGTCTTGTATCTTTCCATAGCATATGTGCCCTCAGTTTGTACTATGCTGCTGCTGAACAACCTTGGTTTGGTTTATTTTCTTGTTGCTCCTCCCCACCCGTTCTCCTTCCCCCCCCAGTGCTCATACTGTCTGATGTCTTAATCCCACGCTTTCTTTATCAAAATGTAAAATCTCTGGTGGCAGCAAACATGCTGAAAATTTTAATGGGGCATTGTCCCACCCCACATGCAGTATTTGGCAGCCTCAGACTGACTGTAATCACAGCTGCTTTCAAACCTGCTTGCTGTCAGAGGATCTCCCACAGGCCCTGTGAAAGCCAACACTGAGACCAGAGCAGCAGCAAAACTGCTGTCTTCCATGGTTATAGACATCCCAAAGTCTACTCAAAGGTATGCTTAAACTGTGACCAAAATCATCACTTTTCAGCTGGAGTTGCAGGCATGGAAAAAAACCTTTCCCTTGATAGTGTTAATGGATCAGTGTTGAAGAAAGCTACAGTATAGTGATTTACTTACCTGGTTTAGTATCTTTCTTCAAAATTCTTGTGCTGGGGAAATACTGATTACAGCTATGACCCTTTTCCAGTCTGTTCAACTGCAGAACTTTTTGGCAGGCAAACAGGTTTCTGTCTGTAAATGTTGGCCTCCCTATTCCCATCCTCATACTTGTAAAATTATCAGTGTTGTCACCCTATAGTAATTTCACCCCACAGGAATGTTGTGATCATACTCACGAATAAGTGGGACTCTTGCAACACACTGAATACATAAACCAACACCAGTTACTCTTTCTGAAGACCTTGTGAAGTTCAGCCTGGGTCTTGAGAGACCCGCACAAATGAGCCTCCTTTTTTGTCTTTTTTTCCCATTTTTTTTTTTTAATGGGACCAGTTTTAAAGTTGTTTTCTTTAAATAAATAAATAAATAAACCTAATGAAAAGGGCTGTCTTTCCTGACAAGTGGTTAAATCCCACTGCTAGAGAGGATGTAATCCAGATGACTCTTTCAGGGGATGGGAAGAACTTTTGCCAATATTCTTATATTGCTGAAAGATTCACCAGACAGCCTTCCTAGCTGGAAGGAAACATATTACTACATCGCTGTTAGTTTTGCCTCCATCTTCCACTGCCAATCCCCCTTTCTTAAATCTTTCGAGAAACAAAAAAGCGGCAAGAGTTCAAGTGAAGACCTGGAAAGGAATTCCTCATTTGTTTTAAAAGTTAGCTTTGCAAACTTTTGGTAAAGCAATTAACTGAAACTTGCCATTATGCAGCCTATTCTCATTTAGTGAGTGGTGATAGAGTAACGCCATTTACCAAAAGGTGTCTTTAGCAAGAATTGAAAAAGTTTTAATTTGAAGAAATAAAAGTTGTCCAAATTTAACATCTGATAATAAAGATTTTGAATTGTTGATCTCATGTCTTCATTCGGCGGTCTTCTATCTATCTATCTATCTATTTATTTATTTATTTATTTATTTATTTAACAACTCCAACCCCCAAACATCAGCCACAGCAGATCTTGCATTTTTCAAAAAAACACATTTTCTGAATCCCTTTTGTGGTTGTGTGAGTTGTTTAAAACACTGTGAATAACGTCATACCTACTGAGCATAAATCACTGTTTCTTCATCAGGCATTTCTTTGCTTACATTTTACTTATTCAGCATTCCCAAATTTTAGTAAGGCTGTGAAAATGTACCCTACTAAAACTTCCTTCGCTTAAATTTCTTTGAAAGATAGACTTTAGACTATTTGAGTAAAATGTGAATACATAAGTAATTCCAATTGTTTCCTGAGTCCTTTGCTTCAGAACATCTTCACAGTTTAAAAAAACCCGACCAAAGAAAAAAAACCTTCCAACCATTCAGTTAAACGGGAAAATCTTATTTTTGCTCTTTCGAGATGTTCTCTATGCAATTGTGGATACTGTGCTTTGGATTTTATTTCATTCATCTTTGTTGCAGTGTGTATTTACTTTCTCATGTTATGTAGCACTTTCCTGTGCGCTAATCTGTTGGCTAGCAATTCCTAAAAGTAGCATTCAGATCTGCTCCTCTGTGAATTCAGAGGTAAGGTTAGCACAGATTAATATGTCAAGCCCATCACTCTACAGATAAGCATTATATGAAGTATAGTAAACAAACCCACAGCTTTTGGGGTCTTCTCATCAGAGATCAGATAGAGTAGCTGGAAGATCAAAGACAAATATCTGATTTCGTTCTGGCATTAACTTGCAACAGCTCCTGGACTATTTTAGGAACCCTCTTTGTTTTGTTGGGGCTGGGTTTCAAATAGTGTTGCAGAGTAACGAGTGCTCTTGGCAGGCAGAAAAATTCCCTGAAATTGGAAGTGAAATTAGATCAGCATAAATACTGTTACAACAATAAGGTTAATCAGGTAAGGTAATAATTTGTGGGAAAGGGTCATTAAAACATCAGTGCCAGAGATGTTCCTGGACTGCGCAGAGTGTAGATGAGGCTTCACTGGAAAGGAAGGATTGGGAAAGTCTGTTCTTCCTCAGTAACTGTAGCACAAAGAACTGCCGCTTTTGCGCGTGCACATTCTTTTTCATTTAGTAGCAAACTCCTTGGTGAAGATCAGAAAACTCTTTAAATAACCACTTCCTGGTATGTCCTTGAGTTACTGATAGCTCAAAAAAGAATCTTTTTTTAAGTGTGAGTATTCTGTTCCTGATCATAGCTTGTGTGGGACTGAGACTGATGAATACGTATAAAGTGTAAGTAAAAATCTTAATGATTTGTGTATGTACAAAACTATGACCAAATGTCTTTTTCACTGTCAAAAGTTATCACACAGACATGCTTAGAAATGGCCACCTTATTTAGAAATAAACCTTGGATCTCCTTAGTCCAATATTCTGTCTTCTTTTTTGACTAGTACTGGACTGAGATGGCAATGCATGAAATTCTAGTGTATGTTAAAGTAGGACAGTTTCCAGTTCCTGTAATAACTGTAAGTCCTTTTCTCAAATCTATTCTAGATATGTAATGTTATTTTGAAATATAATACTGGTATTTTGCACAAGGATGTGTCACCATTGTATAAGGAAAAAATAATTGAACTTGTCTTAAGGAATGAAACTTCATAGGATAAAAACAGTGGGAATTTAACGCGCAAGTGAGGAACTGCTGGCAGCACTTCAGTTGAAGTGTCAAAGCAGTGAGTTGATAATTTTATCAGTTTTATCTATGGTTTTCACCTCTCTGGATAAACAGATGAGGAAGAGCTGTACTTGTAGTATCCATAGCCACTCCTGAGCGTGTCTCATGGCTGCATAGTTTCCTCATTGATGAAACTATCTTCCTGCAGAGCTAAAGGTATGTCTAAACTGCAGGTCTTTGGAGTGCCTTCAAACTACCTTACCAAAGTGTGTAGTTGGGTCATTTCAAAACCATTTGGGGCAGAATGGGTCATGGTACCATCCCTCATCCCTCCTTTGCATCAGAAAGGAGTCTAGGCACATGGGCCTAGACAAACCCCAAGTATCCTTTCCATGAAATTGTATTTGTGTTATCGTTAACTAAATTCAAAAGAAAAAAAAGAAAGCCAGTTGCATTGAACTTCTAGTGATTCAGAAAACAAATGCTAGTTTCTAACCAGCATTTCTGTTGCTAGACTGTTAGAGTCCCTGACTACTACTGCATGTCAATGTTAGGACCTTCAAAATAACCTAGCAAAATTGATTCTTTCTTGCATGGTTCTGATGTAGCAGGGGAAGATTAGAAAGGGCCATTTCCTTTAAAGAACAATCTGTTGGCTACTGGTCATCCTACAGAGGCTTCAACAGCCCATCTGACTGTGAAGCAGGGAGAGATGACAATAAAATTAGGGAGATATCTAAAAGAAGAGATAAAACATGAAGATAAGAATATTTTCTTTTCTTCTTTCATTATAGTCCTTCTGCCTCTTGTTTGTTCATTTTATGCTTCAGCTGTAAAACTGGAATATGGTAGTGATAGGGATTTATGTTCTCTGTTAATGTGAGCTGCAGTTGAAACCTCACAGAAGTTGAAGGACAGATAGAGGAAAACCAGACAAACCAGGAACTCTATTTGTTTTCACAACACAGTGGGTCACAGTGCTATCCCAAGTAAGACTAAGGAGAAGAAAATGGAAAACCAGTACTACCTTCAGGAGACTGAGGGTGAGGTGATAAACAGCTACAGGTAAAATTGCATTTGATTGTTTTATACTAAATTTGTACATTGGCCAGAGTCCCTGATACAAATTCTTCACACTGGAAAAATGTTTCTCAGGGGAATCTATCTTATTACTTTTTTTTTTTTCCATTTTTATGAAAAATGTAATGATTTGAAGTAGAAAATGTCAAGTAAAATTAATCTAAATATTGGCTTCATGTAACCCAATAGAAAACACATTTTACTGTGCTGTGGTGTTATTCACTAAAGACCTTAAATACAGGTGTGCCAAACTGTCGGGACATTTTTTATGCAACTGATCGATTTTCCTTTGCTAGAAAACACTGCAGTCCCTAGGGCTTGTTCTCCCCTTGGACCATGACCTAGAAAAGTTCTTAAACACTTGCTGCACAAGACCCATCTCCCCATTCCTTTTCATACCTATATAGAGTCCCAAATGGGGATATTTTCCATCTGTGTAGCTTGGCCTTATTATGGCAGTGCCTAAGGATCTCACCTGGACCATTTCCGCTTTCTCAAAGACAATAGCATGAAAGCGAGGGTCAGACACTGTAGAGTTGGTGTGACAATTGCAATCTAGATATAGATAGAGTTTGCTCTCATTGCATGCCTACAGCAAGCCTATTCTGTGTGTGTCCTATCCCCAGCGTTTGGAAGTAGATCAGGAACCCAAGCACCATTTGAAGCAGCTAATGGAAGTCTGCTGCTGAAGTCTGCTGCCCAGATTCCCTCATGTGTCCCTTGGGGACCTCACTAGATAGAAGAGAGTTGTTCAGCATTGGTAATGCTGATATGCTATTGTTGCACTCCAAAACAGAGATTTTCTTATTTCATTAACTGGAAGGTAGAAAGCATGCATGCTGATGGAGTTAGATGCTTCCAAGTTAAGGAACTACTCTTTTTGATGAAAATTTGATGCTAAGTTTGTTATCAACTTTGATTTTTAGATTGTTGGAATCCCTTTGGTAGTGTAATCCAAGATACACTGGAAACCCTTGCGAGAGCAAGAAATCAAACCCATATTTGCAAGTCTTGGCCAATTTCCTAAATGCTACAATGTCCTCCCTCTTGGAGTGTGTTTCTCTGAAACAGAGCACTCCTGATTATGTGCTGTTGGATGACAGCTTGAGAAATTTGTAACAGGAGTGAAGGGTGACCTACTTGCATCTTAATTTTTTTTGCATTCTTAATGAAGATGTTCCAGTTTAGTAGCTGATTTTAATTTAATCACATGTGATCTGAAACCTCTTTGTACCACAAATAGCTCTTTTCCAAGTAGAAATCAAACAACTCTTTAAGTAGAATATGTTTATACTAAAACAACTGTGACTGATGTGTCCGTCACTGCTACATAGTTACTGATGTTTGTATATACTTCCCATTGTTTTGAAGAGCCATATTGTCTCAGGTCACCTTCAATTCTTACTTAAAGAGTTTTTAGGCTTTCACTCTGATGGATACCGACCTTCTTTATTAATTTTTAAACTTAATCACGTCTATACACACACATATTATTTTCGGCCAGTGGTGAAAATGGATTTTAAGAATTTAAAATAGCGTTGTGGCCACAGCGTTTGATTCTTTCAGGGTTAGAAGAATATTTACTGCCTGTCAGCAACATTCTCTGAAGTAAAGTCCATGCCTTTGTTCATAAATAAACATCTCTATGACTATTTATTTCTGTCTGTATACTTTGATTGTCTCCCACTGGTGAGAATAGCTGGCTTACCTTCAATACGCAAGCAGTCAATTTAAGTACAATTCAAATTTGCTTCTGTTTCTCTTAGCTAATGAGTAGCAAGTGATGTGCTAGCCCTACTTATGGTGCTAATGTGTTTCCAAGAGGCACAGAGAGAATAATTGCTATTGAATTCTACAGTGGCTTAAAGCAGTTTGGTGTAACTGTGTTTAAACAAAGCAAAATGCAGCCTCTCTTTGTTGCATGGAGTCAGTGGTGGCAGCTGAGGGCTTTTTGTATGATGAAAAGCAGGCAAATTAAATGTCAGATTTGACCTGCCCTGCAGAAACCCAAAGAACTAGTTTATTTTTATTTGGTAGGGTTTTTTTACAAACTCTTCAGAAATGCATATGTCAGCTCTCTGATGCCATGTGATCCTCAAGGTTTCGCAGTCAACTGAGGAGGTTGTATAGAAAGTAGAATCAAAACCTGAGGTTCTGTGTTGCATACCCTCAAGCTGAGTACCACAAAGTAAGTGAGCAAAGAGGAGTGTGGGTCTTTTTAGCTGGTTGGTTTTTTTGTTGGTTTTTTTTTTTTGAGTTTTTTAGCATACTGATGTGAAATTGCACTGACAATCCCATCACCCTCGACTTGGTCATGTGGCATGTGAAAAATAGCCTGTTTAAGTATAGCAAATCCTTTCAGAAGGTACAGCTGGCTTGAAATGAGCTGTTAGAGAGGATTGTTGTATAGGCTGTTTCATACAAAAGTCTCTTTTCCTCTTTTTATCTCCTCTTTCATTGAAAATGTATTAGAACCACTGAGTTTGAGCTTTCCTTGAAAGCTTTAAAAAACCTTATGTTCATATAGAGCAACTTATGTTTTCCTTATGTAGCTCCTGGTGCCAGGGGAATTTATAAAGTGCTTTTAGTGACTTAAAAGCCTGCAAAATGTAGGATAATCCCTCCCTGTCTTTAACACAGTCCAGTATCCCTTCATCGGCTGTCTTAGTGGGACGGCTCCTTATTCTAATAATATGTCTTCTCCACTGTGGATGTACTCAGGCTTGTAGATAGGTTGATAGCTTGTATTGACAAATGTATCTTATTGTTATCTTACTTTTCCTTCTAGACCTGGCATCTTTCTGAAATGTACCTGGTAGTACCAGTGTGATAAAGCCATTTTAGTGTACACACATGTACATGAATTCTTCTCACTTCTCTCTCGATTTTGTCATACTACTTTACAAGCATTTCAAATTCATAATCTGCTGACATGTACAGCACAGGAGTACCAAGTATATCGTGCTGCTTTGAGCGAAGAGCAGAGACTCCACCACCCCATTTTCTACAGGTGATTTTTTTGCTGTTATTTCACATGTCATTTTGATTTACCATTTGGGTCTGTGTCCTAACCTTAATAGTTCAAGTATCTCTAGAAAGCTTCATAATTGTATTTTTCACTGCCAGAAAAGAAGCTAATGATTGGGTAGAGCCACATATGAAGCTCTGTCTCCACGAACTTAAAAAGGCTGGAGTTGTACAAAAACTAAGGCTGGAGTTGTACAAAAAGTATTTAGGAACTTCATACACCTAAAAGAGATTTTGGGAAACTCTATTCCAAATCTTGTAGGATTTTTTCTTGGTCTCTTGTTGCATGTTTCTGTACAAGTTTTACAGACTGAAAGTAAAGCAGGTAACTTAGAATCCCAGTCCCGCAAACCACATAATAAAATAAAGTACTTCTCTGGATTGGGATGTGAACCCTAAACTCCACTGAATGTTTGGTACCTACTTAGCCACCTTTTGAGAGTCACAACGTGGGTGACCTGTCTGAAGATGGTGTTGCTATAGCACCAGAGTCAGAATTTGGGAGATTCCAATTCACTCTTGTCTATTGACAGTAAATGATAACATCTCTCTCCTCACTTAAACTGAACAGTGGTGGTGTCTTTTTCACTACATATGGAAAACCCATTTCATGCTTTGTCTTACCTTGTGCTCCAGACAATGGCTGGGGAAAGACTTCAGAGTGGAAAATATAGGAAAATTGGACTCTGATACTTATCTGAACTGAAACAGTCAGGAAATACCATATTTTAAGCTTAGTGGGCGCTGACATTTTTTTTCTTAAAGCGATTCTTAGTCCTTAATATGACCCATATTAAAAAAATATCCTGTTAAATTCATCAGCTGCTCCCCACATGGTCTTGAAACACTTTCTAAAAAGGTATCTATGAATGTAACTTTTCTTTTCTCGTTTGAACCGATTATTTACAGTTTTCTTTTATACGTCTCAAGGTTGAATGGTTATCTAGAAAAAAAAAATCTTGAATAGCAGGTGGTATTTTCAGGTTCAAATAACATGTCTTGATGAAACTTAATTCAGTGATATAAAATAGAGGGATATTTGCTAGTGTCAGATTAAATGAATGAAATTTTCAAACTTTAAACATAACCCAAAATGTTATGTGTTGGACAAATGAAGTTTCCGTGATTTGTTCGAATTAGCATGTTCTCCTTTTGTCATGTTCAGTGATGGATTGAGGGGGTGGGGGTGGTGTGGAATTCAGTTTCTGAAAGTAAAAAAGTAAAATCTAGTTTTATTTTAGAGTTGCATTTCCTTTCTGCCCCAGAAAATCTTCAGACAACAGATACATTTCAATGGAGTTGCCTCCAATTTACAAAGAAAATACTGAGTCATGGCCAAAGAAGTTATGACTGCTTTCCTTGCAGCTGTCAGAGGCTAAAACTCGGAATAAATCACAAATCTTCCAACTCTTTTGTGTGTCACGAAACCAACTTACTACTGTGTCATTTATAGCATCTTCTCTAGCACCTTCCTTTTCACTGAGCAGGGACTTTAACCTTTATCTGATATTCTGTTTGGGTGGTCCTTTTACATATGGCAAAGAGATAAACAATGTGAAAGTTTAGCTGGTTCAAGGAACTATATTGTATTACAGTTCTTGGTTAGTTTAACTTTGGCACATGATTGAATACAAGGGGTAATTATATTCTGGAGTTATTAAATATTTGAACAGCTTGGAAAGGACAAACTTCAGGGAGGTGAAGGGTTCAGTCTGGTTATAGAGCTGCCTTATTTATGCCTTATGGGACTACATTGTTTGCTGATTTGTCTCTGATTTGAGGTGCAAAAGAAATAAAATACTAACATACAGATTTGAGTTAAAGTAGCTAAACACCAACAAGAGTATTTTGTTGAGCAATGGGTTTGATGAGCAGTGTTTAGCCATATCCACAACAGTAGGCATGGTCTTATTTTTCCACGTTGTACAGCTTCCTTGTGAGCATGTGTAAGCATTCTGAGTGTATTGCCTGCCACCTTAGGTGGGCTTACCATTTCAGTTCCTACTTATGATAACAGTTTGCTGTAGGAATTAGCTGTGTGGTTCTTGATCCATCACTAGAAATTTAAGGGCAGCATTTGACCTGTCAAACATATTTGAAAATTAATGACTATCTAAGTGATCCTGGCAGCTCTAAAAATCCCATTTTTAATGTTTCTGTACTATACATTATCTTAGTTGTGATAAGATGCTATAGTGACAAGTGCCTGAGTGCCTAAGACAGATATCCATCATTATTTGTCTTTCTTTTTGCCTATGTAAGGTATGTTGCTCTGTTTCTGGAACTGTGTTTAATATGTGGTGATGTTCACTCCACTTTCCCAAGTTTTCTGAGGTAATGCTAGGAAACAACACACTGTCCCTTAAGAGGCCAAGGCAGATGATTTTTAGGAGGACATGAACCACATTATCTGCCCTGCAATGAACATCTGTTTCAAGATTTCCAGCATGCCGGGAATGATTAACGAGTGTTTTTAAAACACATTTACCTTTGTGAGTATCTGACTGGCACTAAATGTCTGTCATCTTTCACTTATAAGATATCACAGCATACTCATGAGCTCTGAAGTATTTACATTCGTTTTTCTGTCTTCTTCTGCATTTGAATACATAAATGTGTAGCATACACCACTCTTTTCCCCCTTAGGTCTTCTAAAAGCAAACTTTCTGTGGATGTGTAGGCTTGCAGGGAATCATTCTGTAAAGCAGGTGACTTTCCAAAAGAGTCTGACATTATTGAGAATCTGGAGAAGAATATTTGTTTATCATTTGTCCAGGGGCTCAGGTTCCTGGGAAAACAGAGATTTCCTGGCATGATTGCAGGTAAATGAGGAATTTCCCAGCAGCTGAGCAAGTCAACAGTGTGTAACTATTGAATGCCCTTGACGTGAGTATGGGTCTCATTGAGGGTGGGTTTGCATGGTGCTGTTTTGCAATCTGAAGGGCCACAGATGAGGCAAGAGACATGGCAGGAAGATATGGGTAAATGCTGTTAATTTTCTTTTTACATAATAGCTAGAACCTCTGTGGCTAATTCTAGAATAACGCTCATCATCATCACGAAAGATTTTGAGCAGCAGCCACAAATAGAATTCCCTGTCCAGTGAAAACTACTCTGAAGGGTGGGAATCTGTGAGAGGGTCTTGAGGAAGAGGAGAGGAGCAAAGCCATGAGGAAGACTGAAAACTGAAAAAACAGCTACTTTATTATTCTCTTAGCACTGCATAAGATCCACCTGGTTTTGTGTGACATGCCTGTTCTGTAGACACCAATGAAACCTGGGAATGCAGCATGGAAAAAATACAAGAGCGTTCAGCACCTCACTGAAACCATTTGCAGCTTCACTGGCAAGCAGACAAGGCATTTAAGGTCGTTGATCACTCTCACCAGCTGGACATTCAGACAATAGCTTTTCTCCTCCTATTGTTCTGACGAAATATGATGGGGAAAAGCTTTAGCTCTGCATTGACTGTAATTTGGCTACAGAAGAGGTTAATCTATCTGTTCCAGTTCATAACTGTTCTGCAGGTTTTTTAATTTTAGGAAAAAGAATTATCTCTTAAATGCTTTCAAGGATGGAATCCATGTCCCTGCCATTCTCAGATCCAATTTTGCTGTGACACTAGTGTATGTGTGTTTATGTGGCCTTACTCTGCTTGAAATGGAGATGTGTGAAGCCAGCTGATACGGCCCATTGTGTTCTTGCAGTTGCTGGGAATTAGCCACCTGCGACTACGCAGTAGATGGACCCTTTTCCTAAATCCAAGGGCCAAGTCCCGTCACTGACACAGTGAGGACAACCACTTTCCTCCCAGGTGATTCTTTGTTCTTTACACAGCAGATCCTTCTCCACTGCAAGAGGCCTTTCTGTGCTGCATGAATAGCATCAAGACTGAGCCATCAAAATCAGCTCAAAGCCCTTAAGCCCAAGATGTCACATCTGCTTTACAGAAATTACAATGGGAAAACAACATCATTAAAAAAAGAAAAAAGAAAAGAAAAAAAAAATCCTTTCAAAACAAACACTGTAAAAACTTAGTGGAAAAACATCTGCAGTTTTCAGACCATTACAGCAGTTTGTCAGGAAGGTCATGGAGAATTTTTGCGTTTTTCCCTTGAATTTATTATTGTTGCCTCCTATTTCTAAATAGCATCATGTCTCACCAAGGAAGACTTAATATATGCTGATGTCAGCAGCAGCATGTTGCTGTTAGGCAAGGTATATAGAGTGTCTGAAATAGTGGGAAGAATGCGGTTATTAGGACAGGAGAATAAATATGAAAGGCAACCTTTATAAGGGTTTGCTCTTGTAAATTGTCTTAAAGGATGGAGATGCCTGGGAAATAAAAAATCCCAACCAAACAAAAGCCAAACCAAAAAACCCCCAAGCCCCCACCAACAACAAGAACTTTCCAAGCTACTAGAGCAGTTAGTGGAAGAAGCAATGATACCTTTTTACATGAAAACAAAAAACAACAAGCAGAGTCACATTTTGGATCATAAAAGAAGTGTTACAATTATGGCTGAACTAGAAACGGCAGAGTCATGTGAAGAGATATTGTGCCCGTATATTGCACAACTGTTGGAAACCATGTAGCTAGAGCTGCATGGGCGTAGGAGGGTTGTTTGTGAGCTGGTCATGTTGTGGGACAGAGCTGATTTATCACACTGAACTCGGTGGAAATGCTCTCCCTAAACTACTTTTGAACTATCTTGCAAAAGCTAATGTGGTGTCTTACCAAAACCATACTTTTCTGGAGAAGCGGAGGCAACAGCAGTGCTAAATAGGGTCACCCAAGATCTGAAACGTGAGTGCTCATGCTGTCAAATGCTTGCATGGTAAATGGCAGGACTTTGGTCCTGCAGACCTTCCAAAATGTTTGCATTCTGTATGAAATGTTTGTCAGTTCTGCAGATGTGATGCTGGAGAGGGACTCTTCATCAGGGACTGTATTGATAGGACAAGGGGTAACGGGTTCAAATTTATACAGGGGAAGTTCAGGTTAGATATAAGGAAGAAGTTCTTTACTGTGAGGGTGGTGAGGCACTGGAACAGGTTGCCCA